>JAPYZO010001004.1:0-33324 GCA_030522905.1 Torymus flavipes | reverse complement strand
AAATCGTTTCACTTATGGAAGAAAACTGGAGTCCATTTTTTTCCCATTTTGGATCAAACTAGCCATTTACTGTCCAAAAAATGATTTTAATTTCCACCACGGTTATTGTTACATTTTATACATTTATAAAACAAATAAATACAGATGAAAATTCAAACTAATGCTAATAGTTTATTTATTCTTTTTGTTACAGGTAAGTTCCTTAATGTGAATGTACCATTTCCAAAACACTTTATGCGTAAGTATTGTTACGAGTGAATACTTTTAATAACAGCATCATCTCAGTTATAAATAGTCATTGTTAGGAATACTTCCACAGGAAAATGTTATGGAGAATCAAAGGAATGTTATGAGGAACACAACACATGTATCTCATGTAGTGCACTGAACTCTACCTAGGTCAATTAAAAAAATAAGATATTGTGTAAACTATATATTTTTGTTATAAATTTGCAATGTTTTCAATAAAATACTGTATTTCACGATACGTCATTTCTCAGAAAAAAAACAACTAAAAAATTTAAATAAATATGGCTTTAAGTTTCAAGGAAACTAGGTAAAATTAAAAAAAAGTTGACTCCTACTCAATTCTCCAATTCACAAAAGATGTTACATTAATTGTTAACGACGATTGGCCATTAACAAACGTGGGAACCTCGTTTCTCTTGCAAAACTCTCCATCGCGTCAACGGCAAATAGCGGCTATATAATGTGTAAATGTCGCCTGCCGCCCTCGCGTACATCATTCGCATTAGGCGGAGTTTATGCCGCTATAGGCGGATGACGCTGATTCGCCATCTCGCGAAAGAGTCACTTTACAGCCCAGAGTACATTGTCGCGAATTGATGATGCTACTGCCTGCTGGAGTTCAGTGGCGAGTTGAATGCATTTGCTATTGCTCGGTTATGGATCAATTTTTTAGACTTTTCTGGAAATTATTTGATCGATTCGTTGGTAGAAATTTTTTATCGAAAATGGCCAAGAACTAAATAAATTACTATAGTAAAAATAGCTAATTTGTGGATAGTGACGAAACTTTTTCCTATCATATTCTCTATGTAATGGAAATACCATAACCTTAAAATATTTTTACTGAGTTTTCTTTGTAATTTGATCATGTATTTAAAAACAAACATTAAAAAGTTATACGTATAAAGATACCTAACGAAGATGTAAACACGAATTATTGGTATAATTCGTTTATACCCTGATAGAAATTAGTCCATTAAAATGGACAGGAAAATAGGAACAGACCATTGAAAATGCCTAGTTATTATAGACACAAAAGTAACTTTTCCCATCAACTTCTTCCATTTTATGGAATCGCCCTACCAGGATATAAACAAAATTAAGTTCGTTATTTCGCCACATAAATCTATCTTTGTCAGTCATCGCCATAACAAACCGCTTATTACTAGATTTTTAATAGCTTAGTTAGGTAGCTATTGTAACTTGCATTAAAATGCCTCTTTATAGATAGTACAAAATTTTTACCATTTTTGCGGTCAATAAATGTGAAAAATAGGTTGAAAAAAGCGTTTCAATTATGGTAAAAAACTGGAGTCCATTTGTTTGCCATCTTGGTTCAAACTAGCAATAGCCATTTACTACCCAAAAAATGATTCGAATTACCAGGGTAGTACTGTTTCAGAGGATTCATTTTATTCTGTCTCTCTTACTTTTCACCATAATAGCAAACCTCTTACTAGTCATTTCCTGACTAAAAAAACTGGCTAATCCTTTTAAATACTCATAAATAAGCTGATGTAAATCGGTGAAAAAATTATTCTGTCTATTAAATGGTGAATATGATTGGAAAAATCGTTTCATCGATAGATAGAAATGGCTAAGGAAATTATCTAGTTTTTGACGATTATTGATATAACTAGCTATTTATAATAGTTTGAAGTGATATTAAAATTACTAAATGATATTACTTTGTAATAATTATTCTAAATAAAATTATATTAACAGATAGATATATTTGGAAAGAATAGTAAAAAAACTTTTGGTAAACGAATTTAGAATGTAATTTGTTATCGTGAAATTTTACAATGGCAAAACTACATTGAAAAATATTATGAAATTATATTTATCACAAAAGCCAAAATGCAGATACTACTCGCTTATAAAAATAAAGATAGGAATTGCGAACAAAATGTCTGCACGAAAGAGAGAAACACGAAAATTTCGCGGAAACATAACTTGAAATGATTTAATTTTGAGAGAGAGAGAGAGAGAGAGAGAGAGAGAGAGAGAGAGAGAGAGAGAGAGAGAGAGAGAGAGAGAGAGAGAGGGAGAGAGAGGGAGAGAGAGAGAGAGGATAGAGAGAGCCGAGGAAACGGATAAAAATATTAGCAGGACTTGAAACGTCGCCCTCGTACAGTGCGTCGTGCATTCTCACCGTACCGCAGAATTTGGGTTATTTCGTGCATAAATTCGAGTAACTTCTTTAAAGATTACTATTCCAGCGTGCATTGTAAACTTGCGACAAAGGCGAAGTGCGGAATTCATCGTTGTAAATGGGAGCGCGGTGAAATTGAGAACGGAGATTTTCAGAGAGTTAACAGAGGACGCGGAAATAATGACCCATTTAGGACACGAGTGCAGGTAATAAATGAGGAATACAAATTGACACTTAAAAATTCGCGACTTCGTTATATTTCAACATTTATACGATTTCTTCCGAAAGTGACTTTATCGTTTGTTAACTTTTATCCGTTTCAAATCATCATTGCGTCCGTAAGCATCAGCAAACACAAAGCTCTCATCTAGCATTCCATGCGAAATTGAGATGTCGCGGAACGATGCCAATTCGGGTACTTTTGGAAAATGAAACACCAGTACCGCCGAGATACAAAGACAAACGCACCACTTCAAATCAGCACTTGCGTTAAAGAATTTCAAGAGCTATGGGCTCTCTTTAAATGCTACCGGATAATTGGAACGCGCGGAATCCTGCGGTCCTCATCTCGACATCCGATACCTCGTTATACATCTCTCGCAAGCGTATCCCATTTCGACGGTAAATCCAGCGACGCGCCGGCCACGCGTATAATTTAGAGCCGTCCCGAAATGGCGGACATTAACCGTTGCGCGCGTAGTCGCATAATTCCCGGACGACGCCAGCTCTAGCGAGGATCGATGACGTCCAGGACTCTCTTTCTTTTGAATGCGGAACGAGGAACGTGCGCCTGTCGCCGATGGGAGAAGGGGGGGGGGGGATACGGGTATGATTGGTATACGTGTCGATGCTTGGCGACACAATGGATGTGGTGCCGATCGAACGCTGAAGGCTCGATGGTTGATTAGCAGTGTGCTGGTGTATCTGTTTCCGTGTTGTGCGAAGAGCAGCTCTGCAGATTGAATGGAGAAGAATGATGTTGGAGAATAATCGTGAACTGTAAAAATAGACATTTCAAGGTGGTTCACTCATTGAATATAACGCGGGAAGAAGAAGATTGGGAAAAATTATTGATAGTCATTGAATTTTTACAACCCGTTGTTCTGTGATTTTTGGAAATTGTATTAACGAATCTGATCATTTTTCTCCAGTATACTAATGTTTCTGTACTGCTATGTAATTATTAATTTAAATTTCGTACTCGGGATAATTTTTAACTGAACCTTTTAAACGCGCTTGTATACACCTGATAGAAATAATCATTTGTCCCAAATAACTGTTTTAATATGAATGACTATGAATATGGATTGACGAATGATTCGTTAACAGCTAATACATACCTATTACTTGACAATTAGTATTCATACCTTTAAAAGTAATCAAATATGAGTCTCAATCAATAATAAGTCTTCCTATCAATTTAGTAACCAACTTTTAGTATGACCGTATGCAGATTATATTCCTAGTTTATAGCTCAGTCTTTTGTCACCTGGTGTATGATAAAATTAAATTAAGAGTTGATACATTCGATTTTACGCGCAGTAAGTTACTTACACGTGCACGGTTTTATATTGAAGTGTATCGTTGATACACGTGCACTCCAACGTGTGCCTCGCGCAAAGCATATACTTAATACGATAAGGCATGAAATCGTGACGCTGTTGCGGAATACGTTTTAAATAGTTAAACATGTTCATGAAAATTACAATATTTCTTTGTGCTATTTTTATATTTATGTGGAAAGATATATATAAAACTTATAACTTTTTATTATACTCTTTTCAAATTTTTCTTATTACTGCCATTTAATATTTATAAAGCAGTTCGTAAAAAAGCATTAAAAATACAGTCGACGTTTTCTTGTTCAGTCTTTTAAGTCTGTTACTGCGTTATACTATAGTTTATAACTCTAATACGCAGGAGTTGGTTAGAAATCAGCTGATTTTAGTCTACCATTAATGTAATGTTTGAGACACATCATCAAACTTTGTTATTTCAAGTGTATCATATATTTCTTTATAGAAACCCCAAGCTTAATATCGACGAAACAATGTACAACATTTCCGAAGCATCCATATAAACCTGCTTCTCCAGTCCGAACCTCAGAAAATAAAATATAATAATATATGTACCAACCGCTACGATGCATAAAACATATTTTTCAACCCCGATCGCATTACACTTCGCATATTAAATAAATCCGCAGCTCCCGGGCATTATACAACGAATCGCTCGCGCACGCGTACAATCGTTGGCAAAAATTTCCGCGTGCAAAATTCAAATGAACTCTGTCCACATCGCCGACGTCCAACACACAGTAGCGAATCGACACAGCTGCAGCATTCTCGCCGTCGTCCGAGTGCGCACACTCACACACCAGCGCAATTTTATTGATTGTTATATTTCGCACGCGCGCGCGAGAGAGGCGGAGAGCTCGGCGACCGAACGAACGAGAGCTCCCCAGCATTTTTATGATTATATTCCATTTTCCATTTATTACGCGCCGTGCAAACGTCTGTGTATATCACTCGAATTGGAATTAATCTCATTTTATCGCTGGGATAAAGCCGTTTTCGCGTGCATCAATATAGTAAATAATTGCGGTCCCCAACTTTTGAAAGCTTTTCTCATTAATGCCATTATATATCACCCCGCGAATGTTTTTAAAGTTTTCTGCACTATTTTAATGGGCTACTGTTAAAATTTAGTTGTATCTATTCAGTTCAATCAATTTGTAGGTTATGTTGTGAACTTTGCCTTCTATACAATGTTCCTATGATTCGCAATAAAATATTAATTCGCATATCAAGTATTAATTTAACTTTCACCTCGATAATTCTGACAACTTCTTCCAGGGAATCGAGGGATTTCGCAAAAACCAACCAGCCGTATAACCCCTCTCCTCTCCCGTCAGCAATAAGCTCTCTCCTCATATAACCTGTTGCGAAATTTTCTGCACGATCCGATCATCGATCGGCAGAATGGCACACACTCGTCGAGCCCCCCGCGGCTAAGTAGCCGTGCTCACGGGATAATCCCGAACGAACGATTATTCATGCGCGCTCCTTATCGCCGGCCGCACAGCTCCTCTGCGCAAGCTCGCGCAGGCCAATAACCTCTCGCTGCGTCTGGGGATGTTTTTTCCAAGTGTGTGTATGAGGATTTTCGTCGTCTATCTATATAGCTAGTAACGGTTACCGTTTGGAAAATATTGATGAACAAGAGGGGATTGGAGGTCTCAATCGTTGCGTTGGAATTGTCAAGTTTTAATGAGATGGTCGTACGGTGCATTGTCATAGAGATAGAATGGTGATCTGGTATTGTAAAAACTTATGTGGGGTCGTATTTTTTTGTTATGACGTTGAAAAACGTTGGGGGGGGGGGGTCGATAGTTGAAATATACTTCAATATGAGAAAAATAATATGTAACCATATAAAATTACGTAGCATATTTGTTATTGCAAATTCACTCTCATTTTGGTTCATTAATAGGCTTAAGAACTAATTTTCTGTGGAATATTTTATAGTATTTTCCATTAGATAAGTCAACTTTCTGACATTTGTGTAGTATCAAGAATAAACAACACTTTCTTCTAGTATAAAAAGGAGCCTAGAATAAAAACCAGATATCGGGCTATGCCATTCTCTGAGAAATATTTTATTGTTATTTTGCAGTTGCATGAAAAAAATAGCCTAATCAAATTTTTAGAGAGTTGAATTTTTCAAACTATAAAATTTGATATATATTTATAATATTTCTTATAATAGATATAATTAATTTATTTTTTTATTTTGTTTTTAACTCTACCTGTAGCTATAAAAAGTTAATTACTTTTTTTATGGCGTTTCGGACGGAAATCGGATACTTTATTGTGAAGTAATATCGAATATCATATATAGCCTTTCAGCTTATATGAAATCGAAATAATCTATTTAAATTTGATATCAGAACCTTAGTATATAGTAACTTGATTTTTCTTCTTTCAATGAACATAAATTCATTTGAATTATCTTAAAATATCATCACGACATTTTGTCAGGGAAAAACATAGTTATGGTATTTAAAGCAGTTATATAAACAAAAGCTAGATTTCAAAAGATTTATTTGCTTTACAGTGCATGTTGGCATATAACATGATCACTAAATATAATATTAATTTTAGAACAAATAATGTTAATATCGAATTTTACTCCAAAACTTTTTCTTCGAAATGAATCCGGATACTCTTTTATTCTTCAACAAAATTTCCAGTCATTTTTCACTAATGAATTATATTCTTAGTAACTATGATGTGATCCGAAAAAATCCAACCTTATTTATCCATTTACTTTATTTGTGCTCTACCATGGATAATGTCATACACATTCTGTTTGGTCACATGTTTTATGATTTTCATTCTATATTCTCACATGAAAAAATAATCTTTCGTATAAAAACATATTTTCTCTTATTCCTCGTACTCTGTAAAAGATAAAACAAATTCACTTTTAAAAAATTTAATAAACGCCATTTTTGAGATTATCACGCCGCTTATTTCGTAAAATCCATTATTTTATCTTGCTGTAAAAAACACAATTAAAAGCATATAACGCAGGGATAAACTGCGTGCACCGGAAAAGCTGTATTATCCTTCTTTCTTACTCGGCTGTGCTCAATGCCGCTTGGCTCGCGTCCAACATTGACTAAACTGCGCGACGCCTCGACTCGTCTCCTTTACCTCTCGACACTTCTTCCGAAGGTCCGCTCATCGGTTCGCTCTTAAAGGGATGCTTGTGAATTGCCGTGTTTGATAGTAGCTAATTTTATGACGTGGCTGGTTCGTTAGATTTAGTTAGGATGATACTTCGCTGGAGTTTTGGATGGTTATTTGTTCAACATATTGCTATATAGAGTAATTATTAATAGAGTAACAACTAATTCGAATCTTGAAAATATTTATATCATTTGAAGTTACAATTTCTCACTTTTAGATGAAAAATAAAGTTTAAAGAATAAGTCGGCACTTCCAAGAAAGAGGCGTCAATAAATCTCTATTTTGCCTGAAAGTTATAATGAGGAAAGTTGTTTGAGCTTTTGTTCTTTACCCCAGTACCATGAATTCAAGTGTTTTTCTTTGCTCGTGAAAATAAAGAGTGTATTCAAAGAGAAAGTTATTTCACTCACAACTTATATTTTTGATGATTTATTGTAAAGTAGCAAAGTGACGATAAATTTAGTGAATTCCCTTTAAAATAAAACTGACTTCTATGAAAAAATCTGGGTCGAAAGAAGTGCTTGAATCAAAAAGAACTAAATTTCGAAGGAGAAATTCAAACAGGTATTCAAATTATTATTAGTATGATTTCAAAAGTAAAATTCTATTTTTATAATGTTAAAATGCATTTTGTCTTCTTACCTGATGTATTTTTCTTTATCTGATTACCAACTGATTACCAAATCTATCAAGTGCAGCGCTGCATAAATCTTACATCGTTAGCTCTTGTATTATACTAGTTATCTAAAAGTTATATAAAATCTCTTGCGATGTGTTAAAATACTTACCTCATCCGTTAAATCATTGTCGTCGCTCAGTTTTGAGACCTCGTCACAACAGGGTCACCAAGGTCACATCACAGCTGTTCTGCATCCATCCACAATCGCGCTCTCTAACCTCAGCATCAAAATCAAAAACAGCCTCTGCCCCCATTGTTCTGAATAATCGCGCGCAATGCCATATCCCACAATGCATTCTCTCATCACAACGAATCGATAAACCCTCTCTCTCTCTCAGAACAACGTCTCCATCTCTCCCCGTCTCTCTCTCGTACGCGCTCGTAATCAATTAGTCAGATGTTGACGTCGAGTTTGTACAGCTATTTGCCGGTGTAGTAGCTGCGTATCGTTAGGATTTACACCCGAGTGCCCATGAATAGTCATACGACACGATCCCGTCCCGGCTGATCGATGATCCGGAAATGAAGCCACGATTGCAGAGGCGCGCGAACGATCAGAAAATTTGGAGTTTTTGCACGAATGTCGAGTGTGATCAGTGATGTATTGTATAAGGATCGGTCTTTGTGTTATGTCTTGAGAGTTTTTGCAATGTAAGTTAGTGTGTTTTGTCGCGCTTTTAAATGAAAGGCGTAAAATGAAGAAGTTAGGCATGCAGAAGTTGTAACATGATGTCTAATGATGTACTCATTGTGATGCCAAAAACATAGTAATAACCATTAACATAATACAATTTTATTGAAACTATACGTCCTAATTATTTTTCATCACAAAAAACTATACGTAAATCATTATTACAAATTGAAATATCTACATCTTTTTGCAAAAGGTCCATTATGACGGCTTATTAGGTAAACCGATCAACAGCCATATAAAATGGTTTTTTCGTATTTAAATAGTAACAATGACCAACATACCAGTTAGGGTATCAACATCTTTCATTGCAATGATGATGACAATCAATAAATTTTGAAGTAGTTTTCTTAATAGAATTGAAATTGAATTGGAAGGAAGAAGCCTTTGAATGCTGGTATCCCTCGTAATTGAACTCAATGCAGAAGAGCTTATCACAAAATTGACCTAATTCCAATAATTAATGCACTGCGCAAGCGACTCTCTCGAGACTGCAGACGATCTTTCAATTCTTCAACTTTCTGAATTTGTATAATAGTATTTAATTAAGCAAAAATAATATCATAAATGGTACTTGAATTTTTTGAATTTATTATATAGTAAATAGATATGTTGATTTTGGGATACTCCAATGACTCACGGTTTTTGATTTTTTATACTTGTTTGCACAAATAATATTTTCTGAAACGCAATGTAAATGTCAATATTATTGCGTTAGATTCGAGATATGAATCTTTATCTACAATTCCATTTCACAAGTTAAAATAAGTCTGATATTTTGATCTACGCTACATTTGGTAAATGTTAAACATTATGTTGTAACAATGATTCTTATGCTACACTAGCTAAATTCAAGCGCACTTCGGGTGTCGTATTTTGTTTTTGAGGTTATAAACATGTTCTTTTGTATAATTTTTTTTTTTGCTAATAATAAGATGATTAGACGAATCTTATAAGCAAGAAAACTTATTTATAATTATTAGTACTTTATTTTATTTATTTTCAAATCCTCATGTTTGAAACATTGACTTTAGAAAATTTAAACATAGGTATTTAAATTCACTCTTTAAGTGCTTTAAAACATCCGACCATCGTTTTTCAAAAGAGAGGACAAGTGAAACATATAAATAAATGTTTTGAGTTTTGCAATAAAATGACATCACGTTTGTATTATTGCAGTGATTAATGAATATATATGCAGCTACTGTTCACTAGTGAAATATTATATTTACTAATTATAAAAACATACCACTGTTTTATGAGTTTGTTAAAAAATCGTTGAATTGTATTTTTTTTTCTTTATAATTTCTTTTATTGTACCCGTATACACATATAAGTTTGCTTATATAGAATTACATTACTTACTATTCTTTTAATTGGAAATGATAAATGAAGTAAGAGTATTATTAAAGTGATGATTCAAAAGATGAAAAGTCCCCTATATACAATCAAAAAATCGAATTTCCGTAACTGTTAGCAGTAGACGGTTTTTTTTTCTAAATATTATTTTAAAAAATCTTAACGAAAAATGTTTATGTATCAAGAAATAATTTACTGTTTCTAACTTTTTATTACGATCAAGTTTTAGAAGTAACAATGTTTGTATTTCAATATCTTTATGGTCTTTCTCAAGTTTATTATGTTTGATATCAAATGCAGATATGAATGGAAATTCTGACTAAGGTGTAAACGCGTTACACGTGTGCATTTCGTATAAGCGTTATTTTCCAATACCTTCATACTGAATTAAAATGTCATTTGTTAAATATAACTTTTATAAGTTGTATGGAAACTACATCATTCTTTGATAACAAAATTATAATACAAAAATGTATTTTAAACTTAGCAAATTATCACCAGACCTTCGTATATAAAATCTCTCTATATGCAAACCTATATCTGGACAAATTATTAGCATTGGTAAATCACAAATTGAATGTCTTTAAAAAATTGGATTCGCAGCTTTGGCAGGATTTCGCAGCCCATGCATCGCAAACTATTTCCCAAAGCGAATACATGAACAAACGAACGAATAAACGAACGAATAAACGAATAAATAAATAAAAATACTAATCTCTTGCGTAAACGAACGGTCCACGACCAACGTAGTCAATGCCAGTGACGAGGGGGGATTCTCTTTTTCCAAATCCCAGCGAATAAAACGATCGGAACGGGAGGGGAAGAGAGAAAAAGCGTGCGTTTCTACAAATGCGCTTAAAAAGCGCTGGTCTGAGCACACACTACGCTCGTTCGTTGAAATTTAATTAATTAATTGGGAACGATGCGCGAACGAGAGAGTAGGGGGAAACAAAGCGCTCGTTTCGCAGGGAAAACAGATGTTGGTAGATTTGCCGGGGATGAACGTACAGAGACGATTTCATGGCAATTTTGATTTGTTAAATGTTCACTGTCAGAAAAAGATTGAGCGGGGATTTCGCTGCTGAACGGTTTGATTGTTGATAAATGATGCGATGCAATAATATTGTTGAAATTAGTGGATATGTCGAAGTATAAACGGCAATTTATAATAACTGGAAGTTACACATTTAAATATAAAAATATAGGGAACTGAAAAAGTTTTTTTCTTTCTATTTTTTTTTTTTAAGAATAGCATTGACAGAAAAATATTATTAAGAAAACCATCATCTGATAAGCAACTGTAAGCAACATTTTACTGAAAGCTTTTTAAATTTTATTCGATTTATTTTAAGAATATAGAAAGTGGATATGAAGGGGTTATCGCAGATCTCTACCGTACCAATATCGTCATTTTATTTGGAAAAATGCCTAGAGTTACAGAAAATAAAGTGATCATGCAGGTATATTAGGAAACTACGCTATGGGTCCAAAGTTTGGATCGTTGGAATGCAACGAAATGCTGATGACAGGAATCAGCAAAAGTAAGCGTAAAGTTACTACATTCAAATATACTACAAAACATAAATGAAAAAAATATCTTACCTAATTCACTGACAAACAGTTAAAAAGAAATAATGCAGTCTTTTTCGTTATTGAACTGCAAGATTATTTTTATACAAATGAAAATATTCATGGTATATCAACACTAATCCAACTCTCTCCCAATAGTATATTCCGATACATGTGACTAAAATGCCTCTTTTTTGCACGGCGTAAGATTAGCGCCCGAGCGTAGCGACTAAACGCCGTGGTGCAAAAAAGGACTACTTTACTCACAGATAGGCGTGACTAAAGTGCGGGCTTAGGTCACACCGTGCTATAAAAATAAATAAATTAAACGTCAATTACGGATAAACCGGTTGAAATGCCATATCTTTATCATGTTTACTCATAAAAGAACAAAAAATAGAAAAATAAAACATCGTCAATACAAAGAGCCTAACGGTCTAGCGTCACTCGTTTTGACATTTCGTATTTACCGACTTCATCCTTGCGCACGATAGCAGAGACTGCATACCCACACGGAATCCCTTATGGCACGATTTAATCAGCTGTAAGTGCTCGTATCTGAGCCCTGACTGTACCTAGCTGCAAGTAGATCACTGAGAGATGGAATTATCGCGGCGAATAGCTCGAGCATCAGTGCAGCCGGGGTCTTATCTTAGCTGGATGCTGGAGGCAGAATATATTCATATCGTAGTTTCAATGGTAGTACGTTAAATAGAAAAAATTATCTCAAACTTATACATACTTGGTATTCGGTGATTCGCAGCTCTATAATTTTGACAAGTTTTAAATTTGTGGGAAGTATTAATATGTAATTTGACGTATTTTTTTAACTTTTACACGTAATGCAATGTTCGTTCAAATTTTTTTTATAATAATTGTCACGTATGTTTTTGATAAAAGCTGATTATATGAAAAGTGACCGATACTTTATAAATATCGAAGAAAAATTTAATTGGCTGATCAAAATGAATCAGTTTTTTCAAGAAACTTCGTTTGCCGAGTTAACTTATCTAACCAAAACATTTTCAATGGATGTTTATAACCTCTTTTTCGTTGCGTCACCTGGTATTCTCTCACTTATTTTTTTAATAAATATATCTTCTCAAGATGACCGTAGCACTGCATAACCAGCTTAAGAATAATACGTATCTCATCTCTTATTATGACATAGTCATGTAACAAACGGTTATTCATTGGATCATTTGTGTATTAGACCCATTGTTACATTGCTTATGTTTCCTCCGTTACATTAATATATTTTTACTTTAGATTTTTCTAAAAATCATAGTATGCCGAAAAAATGAATACAATATCCCAAAGATACTTCATTTACAAAGTGTATTAATAAATGTGTTAAAATGTAATCGTAAAAAGCTTTTTATTCAATGAAACATATTGGAACCATTTTTCACCATTCCAAAACGCGCCAGCCATTCAGGACATCCAAAATTTAATTACCTCTACCAGCCAAGCTACATTTTCAAACTGCAATTTTTTTTATTTTTTGTTGGTATTGATACACAGAATGTATCAATATCGCAGCAGCAGCTCTTCAACACACGGCTCTAAAAGTGTATAAAAGCGTTTATTGCAGATATTCCATTACAGTATAAATCAAACAAAAAATAGAGAAAGAAACAACACACGGCGAGTACTGTGCTCGTCGAGTAACTGTCTGGAATTATCAAAGGACTGACGAACAAAAACACCGGCGATGTTAACATTGCTGGAAAAAAGCGGAAAGTGAGGAGGGGGCGGGGGGTTAGTATCCGGTATCTTGCTTTAATTAAAAGTTCCGCGATCCGAGCAAAATTAAAAGAGAGGCAAACACGCGCGCGCGAGTCGAGCGGCGATAGAGGAAAAAGCACGCGCGCGAAATAAACAGACGAAGGGGGGTGAGAGAGGATCGCAGAAATGAAAATCTTTCAGTGTTGTTGTTTTTCTTTGGATCGATCGAGCGGAGTGAAATATTAATTAGAAGCGGAGCGCGGTTCTGATAGACGAGCGATTTGCTGTGTGAAGTTCGAATCGAAGTTTCGTTTTGAGTCTGCAATGCGACAAATTGTTAGGAGTGTTGTGGTTGTTGTGAATTTTGGTTGAAGTTCTTCCAATCCGGTAAGAATTTGGATTCTTTATGAAATGATGAGGTCATTGAACCGATGGATAATATTTAAATTAAGACTGCTCTGTTTTGTTATTGCTTTTTTTGGTCATAATTTGTTTGAGTTTGCAATGCGACAAGTTGCTAGGAATGTGGTTGTTGTGAATTTTGGTTGAAGTTCTTTCAATGCGTTAAGAAATTGGATTTTTTATTTAGTGATGGGGTTACTCAACCGGTGGATAATCATTTAAATCAAGACTGCTCTATTTTGTTATTGCTTTTTTTTGTCATAATTTGGTCATTTATTGTAGATATTCGTATGTTATTACTTTACAAGATAACTACCAAAAATATGGCGTGTTTTCCCAACTCAATATCGTAGACTTTGAACTATAACTTACATCTTTAGCTTTTTGAAAATGAGAACGAAAGCGGTACTTTAAGCTAGGATAAGGTGACAAACTATATTTAGAATTATACCAAACCACCTAAGCTATTACCACTTGCCAAAGTATTAATTAACCATCTTTACAATCGTTCATTACCATTTAAAAAATTCGCTCGCATAAATACAACGCACTACTCGTACCACTTCGCTATCGCCAAAAAATAAACACAAATTTAAGTCACAAAAAAGAAGAACCTGAAAATCACAACGTCAACGTTACGTATATACCTCGTGCACTTTTCAATTAACCCAAGGTCTAATTACCATTACCGTACTTTCTCGCACCCCTGCAATCGCGCGGAACATTACGCAGTCGGCGCAGGGCAGCTCCGCCGGCAAATTATTACCAATTTTGCAGAAAGTGACCTCGGAATGGTCCCCGAAACGAATAACAATTAACAAACTTACTCTATCCCAGTTTCTATATTTGCTCTTTCTCTCTTCCTCTTCCTCTTCTCTGTCATTTCACCTGACGCCTTCATTTCCATGCGCAAATAATATTTCGTCGCAGCGCGGCGAGTGGATTCTAAAGTACTTCGCGAAACAAATGAGTCGATTTTCCTTGTTTCATCTTTTGCTCTTGCTAAGCTTTATATATATGTCTTCCTTTTTCCCTTTTTCATTCTATATTCTAATTCTTCTCTAAATAGTTTCTTCTTACTTACTGTTGTCTTCTGTATAAATCTTTATCAAATTCTTCACGTCTTTTTCTGTTTTGTATTCTTTTTCTTTACTCACAAACTTTTTCCAACTTCTTCTTCTTCTTCTTCTTCTTCTTTGAATTACCAACTTCCTAACTCTTCCCTTTTCCCACAAACTTTTGCATTAATTTTCCTCATTCCTTTTCCCGAATAAAAATCATCCCTCATTATTCATCATTTGATTGTAGTTGAATCCTTTTCACCCTACCCCTCATTTTATGTCATCTCTCTTTCTTCCTCGCAAAATGGTCTTTTTCATTATCACCTTCTGTTTGCGAGTATCAATCACCTGTAAGCTTGCACATACCTCTCGCGAAGCAGCTCACATTGCAGCTGCAGCCAGTAAATCCAACTACATAATCCCAATATTTCTTCTTTTCCAGCGTGGTGCTACTCCCGCCTTTTATCTTTATCTCCGTGTGTGAGCCACACTTTACACTATTCTCTTAATCTCTCGGTTCTCCATTTGTCTTCCCACGCCATCCCACCTTATATTATTCAATACCAGGGCTACGTACGTACTTCAAACGCATACGAGTTCATCTCTTACCGAGACGACGACCGGCTACTTTTGGGATTAACGAGAAGGAAGGCACACGGAACAGCCGCTGTGAAAAACGACCGAGACGACTAATGGCATCGAGTGCAGCGTGCATAAAAACTTTATTGGCTGAAACAACAGCGCGCCCCGGTTAATTGTTTTCGTCTTCGGATTAGCTGAAAGTTTCGAGGCGGAACACGCGCGCGCCGTCTTTTTCTGGGGGAGTCGGTGAGGAGATTTTTTTTCTTCTTCACCGAGTGACTTGTTGCGCGACGGATTAAAGCCGCCATCGTCGTCGTCGTCGCCGTCGCCTTGTTTACTCTGGAGGTTCGAAGCGGTTTTTGTGCTTCTGCCCACGCGACGGTAGAGAAACAGAATTTCGCTTGCGGCCAAGCGAACGGCTGAGTTGCTTTTCGTGAACGAATTGACTTGAATAAGGTTTGTCTGGGTAATTGGGCTTTGTTGGTCTTTTGAAAGTAAGAGTGTAAATGATTTTTATGGAGAAAGGGGGAGTATATATAGTATATTATATAAAATTATATTTATGAATGTGAGAAGGATCGATTGTTCTCTAACAAATTATTTTCAAAAATGCATTGCTTATTACTTATATGCTATAGTAAGAATATTGTTTATAACATTTTTAGAAAAGAAACTGACAGTTACAGAAAAATTTTAAAATGTTTACTAGTATTTTTTGCCAATTAAAAGTGTAAAAAACTCATCTGAGAGCGAGAAAAAAACAAAAAGATTCACTGCAACATGAGCACAATTATAAAGGAAAAATGTTTATAGCACGGTGTGTCCTAAGCCCGCACTTTAGTCACGCCTATCTGTGACTAAAGTAGTCCTTTTTTGCACCGTGTTTATCACACTCGCTCCGCTCGTGCGCTAACCTCACGGTGCAAAAAAGGACTACTTTGGGAACGGATAGGCGTGACAGCGGGCTTAGGGCAGGCAGTGCTATAAAATTCTATACGATACTCGTCACTATGTGGCTCTTTATTGCACGGCGTTTAGCGCCCTAGCTGCGCTCGGGCGCTACTCTTACGCCGTGCAAAAAAGAGGCATTTTAGTCACGTGTATCGTAATATACTATTTCGAAATACTTTTACGAACGTTGAAATTTATTTATTTAGTTTTCAAATGTACTTTTTTAAATTATATTTTCAAATCATAATTTTAAACACAACTGAGTATTGATTTTCATTAAAAGTTTTGTTTCTATAGTTATCTAATAAAAGAATATTTTTTTGTTTCAGGTAAGCATCGTCGTAATTATAAAGAGTCAAGGAGGGCTGATGGTGAAGTAAAAAAATTACCATTTTATATGACTTTTTCCACATAAATTAAGATTTTTTCATTTAATTGAAACGAAGTTTTTAATTGAAAAGATGATTTTCAATTGATTCAAGTGAGTTTCTTGATTAATAAGTGTATCCCGGTACTGCAAGATTGACCGAGTTTCAAGAACTTTCTTTACCATACCCCACACAACAAATCACTACAGTTCTTATCACATCCGAACCGCCCGATAAACTTCAAACTCTTCGTCACCCAGTTATTCATAAAACCTCTTACTTCAAAACTCTTCACTGAAAATCGAACGCTTTAAAAAATTCACGTTCTTTTGTAATTGAACCGAGTGCAAAAACACCGGAGAACAAATGTTTCCCCTCTGGTGTCAGGTAGAGGCTTTCCAGATTAAAGCTCGACTCGCGAAACTGAAATAGAGATCGAATGGAGAGGGGTTTAACCGCTACGCGACGACGGGCCATTCATAATGGAGAGGAGCATTAATTCTTCCAGCGCGCATATAGTGTTCCGCGAATTATAAAAGCGCGGACCACGCTGACGGATTGTTTCGCGCGAACGCTGCGCTCGTGTAGTACCGCATGGCAACGCGGACTACGCCCTGTATATACACGCCGAAGAAAGGAACGGGAAGTGAATACGGGGTGTAAATATACGTTGTTTCTGCGCGTGCACGAGGAGTAGAAACAAATAGGGCCGGATAAATAGTGTGGAGATGCTTTGAATGAAAATTGGATTGTGTATGAGCAGTTATACTATTTTACTTTAAATAATATAATGGCGATAAATACAACTACATCACAATAAGTGTTACTGTAAAACCAAGTCGTTTCCGTATAAAAAAACAATCTTAAATTTGTCTCATATTTTATTTGTTTGTTGTTTTTCATATATAGGTCCTATTATTACAGTAGATTAAATTATGTTTCTGTTATGTTATTTTGCACTTTATCGTTCATTATTTAATTTAAAGTAAATCTTTAATCAGATTTGCTTCCTAAAATAGAGATAATAACAATAACTTTTGTGGTGGATCATCTATTATTAATCAACAGCGATATTCGTATAGCACTTATATTAACAAGAATGCCAAGAACTGTATAATTTACAAGTGTATAATTGCCGGCCGCCGCGTAATGCAAATTCGCCGCAACTGATTGAACCAATTTGTGTTCTGGTATTTGCAGACGTTGTAGCTATGCTCGTCTGCCACGTGCAGCAGCTGCGATTCTGACTCATCGAAAGTTGACGGGGAAAAAAAATTAATAATCTCACTGCGTGAGACTAAACAGTTTACGGGTATGCCAGTTGCACAATCCTCCGTAATGACGCAAATTGATTTTTGTGTTTACATGTCATGTTCTTTGCGATATTGTTCGCTACAGAATTATTGATTAAATTACATTATTTCTCTATTATATAAGCAAAAATTGATCAGAAAAGTTTTATTTATAATATATTTAAAAATTAATTAAAAGTAATTATATTGTCTCTTGTAATTACGATGACTCACCCAGTAGCTGAACATCCACCAGTAGATGATCATTTTTCCATAAAAAGAGTTAATCAAATATAATTTCAATGTTTCTGGCTTCAGGAATCACTTTTCTCCAACTTCAAACTTTAAAAAAAAGTCCTGTTTTGACTTTATCAGTATCATAAAAGCATTTTATTTAAACGATTGAAAATATCACGTGACCGCATTCATCTACTATCCGAGTAATCCTGCATCCTAATTTTTTACTAAAAATTCGTATAAAAATTGAAATAATAATTTTCTGAAGATAGATTTAGGCTTCATTTTAAAAAAAATAGTTTAATGTCTTATTTATGTTCGATCTTATTCTGTCTTTCTTTTTTTAACTATCTCATATTTTTGACTGCAGAATCCCTATATGTTTAATTATTTCTCGTTCCTTGTCTCATCCTTTCTTAGAATTTTTCGGCTTTGTCCTTTTAACTCATTTCATCTCTTGTCTAACGTTGTCCACCATCGCATGTTTCAATCATCTCTTTATCTTCCTAAATGAATAAAAAATCATCAACAGATTAACACGACTACATCATTGCACTACCTCCTACACAACCAGCTCTTCAAAACAACTTAAAATTTCAATTTTTACCATCTCATTCACCCACAATGCCTCTCTCCCACTCTCCTCTCTGCTTTACAACCCTTCTCCAATTGTCCCTCGTTCTCGCGATTTTCGGCGCGACAATGTCGCACGCACGCGGCCTGTTAAACAGCCTGCGCGGCATAACGACGTTAAGCTTCTCTCTCTCCGACCATTGAGCTTTATCCGCTTATCCATTTGGCGCGACTGTGCGTGCGTGCGTGTCTGTGTTTCTGTCGGGTGCGCGCGTGATCGACGAGCCAAGCTTTCTTTCGCACGTGTATATCGTGCGCAGGTGTGTGTAGGACGTCGCGCTCGGTCGATGATGCGGGCCCACGCTCTTTGTGTCGCGATTGTTGTTGGTAAACATTTGAATGGGAGAGAAGAGTGGTCGTCGGAATTTTTTGCGAGGGTTTTTTTTTGTTTTATTTTTGTTAAGCTTTTGATGAATTTGTTGGCACGTCAAAGGGGGTGGTGTGGAAATTCGAATTGTTTGCGATTCGTGTGAGTTGAGTGATCCAATTTACAGAATCCTGACTAAGCAACAATTATGTAAACATTTTTTTTCGTGTGTGAGTAGAATAATTGTTTAATTAATCAAATGAAGATAATTGTTAATAAAATGTTGAAATGAAAAATAATATTTAAATTAAGTGTAGAGATATGCTGCAATAGTTGGAAAGGCAGTTTTAGGTCTGGTTGGACAGAAATCAATATCGGTATAGCTGGACATAGAAATTGTATGTAGTCAAAATAATTCAACTACTGCAGACATCCCATTTACACCTTTATGAACTTATTATAATTTTTTTCTTTATCCAATAACTGCTTTTATTTTTCAAAGTATTTAACTTATGAGTACTTTACCTCACGTAATTGAAATAGTTCAAGTTTATCTTTAAAAAATGACAGAGATTTGAAAAAATTTTAAGAATTAAAAACAAATATTTTATTACTTGCCAATGTTAAAATACGTGCTTTAAATTATGTTCTTTATTGTAAAATAAAACTTGTACAGGCTTGTGCTACGAATCAAAGTCAAACCTATAATAATTGTTAACACTTTTCTCTAGCTACTAATCTATAAGACACAAGAGTCTCTACAGAGAACCTTGTGATATTTAACTGTAATTTTTTTGAACATTTATAAAATTCTTATTAAAAAATATATTTTTTACAAAACATTCATTCAATTATAAGGTCAAGAATTCAGTGTCAATTCAGTTCGACATGAATGAAAGCCTACAGAGTATATCAAGACTCTCTTACTGTTACAAAGTATTAGTCACTTCTTCACGCCTTCTTTATTCCGTTTCTCAGTAAAATCATTAATAGCTGCTTCCGAGAAATCCTGTAAAAGCATAGATAACGTGGGACAGAAAAGGACGCGTCTGCATTTTGCAGTCAGACCACGACATCGCTGTAATAAGAAACGTGAACCTTAATTACATTCATTCTGCTTTTCAAGCTTTTCAAATGAACTATATCCATGTGATATATTCACGACCGATCCTTTATATTGACATAATTAGTTTTATCTCATTCGGCTCCAATAATATATATATATATATATATAAATAATTTACAGCCTATTATCCTAATTCTAATCCCATTTCAACACGATTTATTACCATATTAGATAGACATGTTTCGAACGATCCTCGCAACATTCGCGACTAAATAAGCTCTTCCAAAAACAAAAGTCCATGTTCCACAATAGTCGTCCTCCCATACGTCTTCATCGCACGCACGAATACGCCTCTCGGCCGGGCACACCAGGATACATATTTGTATGTAGGATGGCGCGCGGATAAGGCGGACTTGAAAAATTGCGCGTTCCGTTATTTCGCGCGCGTCCCGCGCGGCAATTTCGAACGCTGGTTCGTCTCCCTCTCTCCCCCACCTCCGCCCTTTAGAACGCGATGTGCTGCCCGTTTACGGTACAATGGACTTTCCGATGAATAATGTAACGGAAGTGAATGATCGGAGTTTACAGCGTTTTATTTTAGGTGTACAATTTATTGGCCAGGAATGAGATATGATTATTAACGTTTATTCGGACTTAACGTTTAACGTTTCATGTGATTATTTTCTCTACCATGTTTGAGTTTTTTTTTAAATATTTTAATCGATTATTTATTCATCTCGATTTAATAATGAATATATATGTGCTTTATGAAAATATATGGTTTTAAAAACTTATTCTGGGATTATTAATTTAGATCTGCGAAATTTACGTAAAATAATTCATTTATAAAATATTACTGACTATTTAATAATAAAATTCAGAAATTTTAGAGAAAATCTTCTTTAAAGCAGAGAAAAAATATCATACTATAAATTTCAACCTCTGATTTATACATAGTCTTTCAAAAATACAATATAAATGACTAAGAATATTTTTGGAAATCTCAAAATACTAGCACTTTTCAAGAGGTTGACGAACTATCTATATTTTGCGGAGCAAACGTCAATAACTTCACTATTCAATATACTATTTCTAGGAATTGAATATTAAATTACATCGAATTTAATTTTATACTATGCTGACGATTAAATTGAAAATTAAATTAGAACATTGAATATTAATTTAATATCAGACTGATATTCATAGCAAATCCATAATACGAGTTTATTAGAAAATTGATTTTCAGTTCCATGAACTTTAGAATTAATTACAATATTAAATACCCTGTTTAATGAAAGTTCGGCAAGTTTAATAATTTCAGTAAGATAAAATATTACTTTTCAAAGAAATAATATTTTACATTTTTAAATTCTTTGCGAGTCTCCGATAACGGATTCTCGTAGCTTTTTGGAACATACAGTCTGACATTCCGTTTGGATTGGTATTAATGAAGTTGGTAGTAATTAACGAATGGTTCTGCAGTCTCCGAACTAAATTCAATTTATCTAACAAGTTTCTCGGTTAGGCGACAATATCAAGTAGGTACTTTTAATTATGCAAACATTTCAGCCGGTCTTTTTTATTGACACAAATTATCAATAATGAATAGTTTAACTTTATTTATGTCTCTTTGATTACGAATCCTTATTCGATAGTCTACTTTGAAATAAAAGATACCAAATGGTAAGTTCAACAGTCCATTTCTTTGGTATCTTATTGAACTTTTTAGATTTTCATGTAGTGCTAAAAAAGTTAACTATTATCATGTTAATATAGGAATTCGCTATTTGAAACATTCTATAGTTTTGAAAGATTTCTAAAAAGTAACTGAAACTTTTCATAAATATCAATCAACGTGAAGTACACAAGAAAGTATACGTGAACACGTTAACATGAACTTAGCCTGGGTGCTCAAAGAGACCGAAAATGAAAGGTTTTTGTAACGAACTTGTAATACATTTTAGTTCTAAGTTTTTCAAATATGCAAAAAAAAAAATACGAATTTGATGAAGTTTACTCAAATGATGACAAATCTTAACACACAATACATTACGCAAAAAATTTCTTGAGAAGAAATAAGAACTTCCGATATTATTTTATAACAAATATACAAATGATATATCGTCATTGTTTTCTGCAACAACTACATTTTCATATTTCTTACGATTGCTTAAAAAAAATCATCACTTCAAGTCCCTATATCTACACCCAACCACCGCCCACCGCAACACTTCCGCGACCCATAATCGCGATAGTTGTACGCCGACCAAATCTCCACGAAGTAAACTCGTGAGGAATTAATTAATGAAGATCCTTCGGGCAAATGAAGCGCTGCTCACCTTTGCTGGCGCCACGTCTATATATGTATACCCCTTCTCTCTCTTGGATTCGAATGGGCAAATACACGCATAGTCAAATTGGATGGCGTGGGAGAAAACTCGGCTGCGGTGGGCGCGCGCGCGCGCGCCTAAATTGGGTTAATTGATTCACTACCCGACGTCTTCTCTCGCAGATCGTTCCGACGCGCCAGCGATGTAACTCGCAATATGCAAATAGTGATAGCAGAAGTGGCTACGCGCCTGTGTGTGTATGTGTGTCTGTTTGGGGTATGGTTGGAGTGGCTGGGTAAAATTTTAGTTTCGTGGGTGCTGCGGGAGATTCGGAAACTAATTTGTAGGAAGAAGAAGTGCAGTGGCCGAAATTTCATATTGTTCCGATTGGAAATCGATGTATTTAAAATACTTATCCTGTGTAGGACAGTTGTTCATTTCTTTTTGTTAAAACCCTTTCATTTCTTTATAATATATACAACCAAGAAATATTCCTTTTTAAATGAAAGAACAAAACTGTATAGAAAAAAATCGAAGTAAGATTAATAATTTAAGAGAGTAAAGTTAACAACGTATTGTGAAATGTTGTTTATGTCAGTCGTCAAGAATCGTCGGTGAATATTTAATTAGAAATTCTAATAACGAAGTTAACTCACGCTCACTTATCTTCTTTTGAAACGTGCTCTTCTATTTCTTTATTCTAGCTATTCATTAAAAAATCAAGTTACACTCGATAGCAACATCTCTACTGGTTAATAATAATCCAACTATTATACTATCATCAATACCCAATCCAAATTCGCTTCATCCAAAATCTTCAAATACCTCGCCCGCATAAATCATTTACGACAGGATGCAGCACCAGCTTTCAAATAATCCATAAATGAACCAACAAAATCCATTACAATACATCCCACAGGCACTAAACGCGAAAAATGGCCGGGCGTGCTTGCGGAATATTGCGAAGGGTCCGCCCCACCGCGCGATCTATTTTGCAACTGCGTTGCCAGGCGCACGCTGTACGGGATGATGCATTGTTAAAGCGCTCGTGGAGCTCGGCTTATTCGCGGAATCTACGCCATTGGGTTAAGGAGATGACCGGCTGTCGATGTTGCCTGGGGGTTTTCCGTTGTCAGATTGGAGAGAATATTTTAGATGTTGATTGATCATTGAACGGTGTTTTATCTTCTGCGAATAGAGATGAGTTCTAGAAAGTCTTGCCACTATGGTGGTAACCTATTTTTTTCAGTTTTTCATTCATAACTTAGACCGATTACAGTCTCGGTTTATATAATCAGTTATAAAAAACTTGTGATGAAAAAACTTTGATTTTTCATATTAAATTGGTCATTGAGTCACTTTGAAAGAAATTCACCAAAACCACGTATATAAGGGCTTTTGGTATTGCTGATTACTAATCTGATTTCAGATTTATAAAATTAAACATAGTGGATAAGTATTTCCATAAGGATTAGGAAAACGATATCAAAAACCTATAAAACCATAATCTTTGATGTGCTCTCAGACAGAAATGTGTTCCTGAAAGGGTTAAAGTATATTTTGTCGGTGATACGTTTACTTCAATAGTCATGACATACTTTTTTCCAGAGAATTTTCTTATTCAATTACTTAAAAAAGGTTAAAATGATCTCCTTAAAAATGTGTACAGTATTAAAACTGAATAATTCATTTGTACATAATTTTTCGTTAAAGCACTTTTCAAACATTCATGAAGGAATGCTAATTTTCATACTTACATTACAACGTAACTAGTTGATTATTACGTAAATGCGTTTCACAAATTTCTATATGAATATTTCAAAGTTTAGTAGAGTGGCATATGAATTTTGCAAATTATTGGTTTAAATCATTTTGTAATAATGCATTATTTTTGAGAAACGTTTGTAATTTTCACAATTTATTGAGTAAAAACTTCTTATTAAATTTTGAGCAAATTATTAGTCCGTAATTAATTAAATTATTCCTAAAATACAGAGCGATAAAATCCAATATTCAATGTACTTTATTCAATCATTATTTTTACTACTTGTTGAAAGTGAAAGATTGATTTAATTTATTAAGAGGACTAAAATTTGATAAAAATAACTAGTCAAATATTAATATTTATTGAGCGCAAATTTTAATGAAAATGTATTAAAATATAATTGTATGTATTCATAATATAATTTATGAATATTTTATTAGTTCTGCTTCATAATTAGTCAAGCCTGTAGAGGCCAAAGTCGTCCATTTGATATACAAATTATAAACTAGAACTGAGATATAATAGAATTTCTACTCCTTTGAATAATGCAAACGTTAATGAGACCAACTGATATATGAGCAATTTTGTATTATTTTTTGTTTTATTGAAACTAATGAAATTCTCACCTTTTGTTTATTTAATCTTATATTAAAATCGTTTTTATAACAAAATTAATTAAATATGACTTTAATGCATAATTTTATGAGTTAGCAATGTACTTCCGAGACCGTTTTGGTAATTGAATTACAAAATAGCTGAAGGTATGTTATGAATAAATTCAATTACAATTTACAAAGAAAGTTACACATTTCATTTTTTATTTAGCATTAATTAATGATAAAAATAGTTTATACCTTATTCCCTCATAAAAACGATGGCTTCAAACGTAAAGCATGATAAAATTGTTTGTGATTTATTGGTTATACAAAGAAGTAAAATCAGGATAATTTTGAACTTGTTCTAAAGATAATTCCAAAAGTAGATATGATAAAATGCACGTACAACTCGTTTCATTTCAGACCGAAGTTAAAATAAAAAGAAAAGATTAAATTTCTTTCAAACTAATTTTGCTGTAATCATACATCTATTTCCGTCATTTAAATGAATTTTAAACGATTGAATGTATAAATCTTCCTCGAACAACCTTTCAACATCAATAATTTTGCCATCCCTGTTACTATTACTACCTCTAATATCAATATCGGATTCGGAAAATCCTGAAATCCATTCCGCACTTTCCCTCACCAGCACCGACAAAAACTAACTCTTCCAACAAACTACCTCTTCCCCATCCAGTCTCCCTTTTACAATTATCAATTCCCCCAAAAAAGGGGCAAACTCCGCATTTTTCTTGCCCTCCCACCGCCAGACCTTTATCGTCGGCCCTAAAGGTCGTGCACCGTCTCGACGACGAATAACCTCGGGTTTGTTGCCTCTCCGGGGTTACGTCTGGCCGTCGGCCGCTCGCAGCTTCCCACGGTAGCCACCAACTTGCGCCGTGTAATTTCGATGATCGATGCGCGCCGCCCCGCGGAGATGCCGCGGTTATGGCCTCTCCCGCTCTTTCTCTTCGCCACCAGGAACGTGAATGCTGGAGTGAGGAAGAGATAGGTATGGTTCTAATTGCGGATCTGTAGTGGTTTTGTTTTTACGGTTAGGGATTGGTGGGGAGTATTGAAAGGGCAAAAAAGATTTCTTTTCTCTTTGGCAACATCTGCTTGATTCGTAGTAATATGGAATTGTTGAATGAAGGAGGTTCATGGATTGGATCCTAAGGGAACGCAGTAGGACGTGGAAAACTAATTCTCGCATTTCTAGAGATTATCAAAATATAACGTTTTAAAAAATACGGTAAAATCCAGGGTTGTAAAAAGTAACGTTCCAATTTAATAAAACAAGTAAAACGAGCATTATTTCATGCAACATGCAGTAGAATAAATTGTAAAAAGTTGATTTTTTAATATATTCTATTCACATATAAATAAATTTTTATTTAAATGTTTAGATTTTTATAAATGCATCGCATCCACACCCACTTTTCAGTTTTTCTTTTCATATTTCGTCTTAAAACACATTGAAACAGATGTCTCAATTTTCAAATCATAATTAGAGTAGTACATTTTCCTGAATTTTTTAAACATTGCAATAATTAAGATGGTTCGTAGAGAAAAGAAACATTGATCGGTCAAAATGCAGTGCCAGACGGGCGGTAGAAGTGAATCCTATATGATCGATTTAGTAGTAAATGATATATAAGTAGAAATAAACCCAAATCAACTATCATCACTTTAAAGATAAACGAAGTAAGGTGAAAGGCAATTTCTACACTATATGCATCTGTTATTTTTCATTGCAAAATAGAATACCTGTTTTTCTAAAATAATTTATAAGTATGTAGGGTAAATGAAAAACTGCCTCGGTATAATAACGGCATCATGTCAGTTTTAACGTCTCTCGCATGTGGTTACTTAATGTTTCAGACCATAAAATTATTTCTTCCAGAAAGAAAGTTACCTCAATTTCCATCACCTCCTTTCGAACAATCTTATTACACCTCACTCCCTAGAATTCAAGTTCCGAGGAATCTAAAACTCCCTACAATTTCGCACACCACAACCATGCCAACATACACAGACCACCGCGCAACTCTTACCATAGAAGAAGAAAAAAAAAACTCTCGCTCGCCACAAAGTACTCATCGCCGCTCGCCAACCAGAACACTCGCTCACAATGCATCCGCGATATCTCGACTCGCTCGTCCCGAGAGCGATATCGCCCGCGTCGACTTTCTCTCAACCCGACGTCCGCCGTCGTCGCGCTCCGGTGCTGTGTGGCTCGCTCGCTCGAAGTTGAGTCATCTCTCCGGCGATGAAAGCAGCAGCAACGGCGGCGGCATACTTGACACAGTCTGCGAGCGAGCGAGGGGCTAATATCGCTTTCGTAATGCGCCCGAGCGAGTTCCGCTGTGCTGGTTATCGCTCCTCGTGAACGTGATGATGACTGAAATTTTCGACGATCTACGGGTGTGTAGTTTTGAAGTAGGCTTTTACGTTTATCGATGTGGTAGGTAATGGGGAGAAGGGTATCTTTTTATTTTTAAATATGGTGGATTAATTGGAACGTCGATCAAATTTAATTCAATTAGTTGATATTCAGCTTTCTATTTACGGATATTATATTTGAAAATTGTCAATTATCCTAAAATTAGAGCATTTCAACGAATTAGCGAGAGAAATTATTGCTAATCGAGTTCACAGATTGAGGTAGCTTATGATAACTTCTATTGGCGATATAAAAAGGGCATGAAATTTAAAACAAAAGCTTTCACCATGTCGGATATACCAATGGGATACGCATCGACATCGCACTTGGGCAACACAGAGTCTACGAGGTCTTAACATTGTTATGAACACGTTACCGAATTATAATCTTGCAAGAGCAATGTACAATATGTGTGTTATTGCTATTCCTACAGCAACTTCTCATTATGACTATTACGACAGACTTATTCAAACGAACTAACGAATCTCATTATTCAAAGTAATTAGACGCGGAATGAATCGAGTCCAGTGTGTTCCACATTCACTCCCAATCGTCCGATCTTATCACTCGAAACAATCACGGATACTGGCTTCCCGATCTTTCGGTGCCTTTCCAGCGCGTTCCGTTCCCGTTTTCGCAACAAAAATCACCCCGACGCGCTCTGCTTGCGAATTTTCATGTAGGTGAAAATCAAGCCAGTTCCACCCATCAAATCCCAAAGCAATTCTCGACGCAGCGGTACATATAGTGTAACAAAGGAGCCGGCGGCCCGTGACTATATACAACTCGCTGCCCCCGTATGAATCTCTTCACCGTGATGATGTTCCACGACGACAAGGACGACGTGTGTGATGTATAGGGTTGAGTGACTTCGTGGTGGGTCGAGGAAGATTATACTCGTGAAGACAGTCGGCGCGTGAAACGTGAAAAAAACGGTGAAGTTCCGTTGGATAGAGCAGGTGTGAGATTTGTTGTAGGTGATGGTATGATAAATATGTGGTAATTGCGGTATGGGGAATATTCGTGATCTTGTAAACCGGTCTTGTATAAATACAGATAGTATTTTTATTCGCCAAATATTCATACAATGGGTGATTCTATAAAGTAACGTCGTTTCAAATACTCTGTGGAAATAACGGTTCATGTAAGTGTGTAGGTATGAAGGAACATAGAAATTTTAGAAAGATTTATAATTGTTACCATCACTCTGTTCTTTAGTCGAAGGTTTCAAGTCTTATTATCAGTATGTAACCCGGTCACCAAAGGCTGTGACAGTTTTCCACTGACGATTTATTTCATCCCATAAGCTACACGCAATTATGAAGTTAGTAATTCACGTCAGTGCTGATAATTGTACTTTAAAAGTGTCGCAACTAAACGACGTATCTAACAAACCACAAGACCGCATAATTAATTTCAAAGAATTCAGAAATACATCTCACATTCATCAAAACAATTACAAGTTCGGGTGACAGAAGCCGGTGTTCTAAACACGAGAAGAAACACCGATAGACCGAGTGATTCATTCGACTGTGCCTGGCGGGCGAAGGATACTTTGGCTAAGTTACTGGAAACTAAGTTGCCGGCGCCGTCGTCGTTGTCGACGCCAGCCACAGCCGCGCGAGGATCTCATTTCCGCCGCCCGCGTCGCATTGTTGGCACGCGCGGTGGTGGTGGCAGCGAAATAAGAGGAAAAATGAGGAAAACGCTAGGTGGCGCCCGTGTATGCGCTAATGTCACAGACTAGGTTGAAAAAATACTATGACGTGGTCTCGATATCGTCGTTGCAGTGTTTCTTTTCAATTATAACGCGGAAATCGGGTGGTACGGTGCATTTGAGGATGGAGTAAGATTTTTGAATGATTTAGGTAGAGTATGGGAAAGTAACTAGTGTGAATTTTGTTTACTGGGTTTGGTTTATTTCATCCCGGATGTTCAGCAGAATAATTTGTTTTTTTTAGGTGTTGCAATACTGTAAAGTTTCTGGAATAATTGAATTCCTTATACATCCAAAACGGGAAAGGATGTATTATGTATTAGGATCTATACATGTCGTGACATTATATTCGTACAACATTTGAATAAATCACATTGTTGGTGCGAAATTTTCTTCATCAGTGGCTTTGTTCTCAACTTTTACATGAATCTAAAGTAAATAGTGCTAATTAAAACTTTCATTGATTTTTCAAATCGTCTATCCTCTACCTCAATTTAATCTAAAATTACTTCATTAGTTGGTACCAGTAATATCGACTTCTCAGTATCTCTCGCATCCGGTTAATTTCGCGAGAACCTTCACCAGGAGAAGAAAAAAAAACGACCGCTGCACCTAAGCGTATCCGGTCTTTGGGTCGTTTTATTTGTCGCCTGTCGCAAAGAGCCTTTGTCAAAACGAGCAAGACGTTTGAGTGCTCATTACATTTAGTACTTCTTTTTTTATGCGCGAGAAGAGCAGAAGATTATGAGGCTTGAAATCAGCTCTGTGTTTTGTTGTGCGGAAACAAAGGGAAAGTATTATCTGGTTTAGGAGATTAAATTATGAGACGAGTTAAAAGGGAAAAATGAGTTGAATGGGAGAAGACGTGTCAAGATATTTCATGAAAGCTATTTTAGTAGGAAAGTCAAAATTAAGAGAGGAAACGTTTGGTTATTATTTCTTTATTTCATTGGTTTCAGAAACAAAAAGATATACCATTATTTTATAAATATACATTTTTTCATTTTTAAACGCTTTCTTACCTAAGAGCCGCATTCTTCTTTTAAAAATTTAAAGATTTTATTATATATTTGACTTGTAAGGGTCTAACCACTTACTTTTTTTCAACGAACGTATTTTTCTTTTAACTCTCTTTCTCTACTGCGGCAATTTTCGGCGAATTTTATTAACCAATTATTCGGCACCCTTCGTGGGTAAACTTATTAGACGTTAATTCAGTGGAGCGAACTCGTTTCCCGCGACGGCCATTCGGGAACGGCGCGATAAAATTCAATCTGAAACAGTCGAGTCGCGAATTGTATCGATAAAACGTTTACAACTGCGGCCAAACTCTCGGAGCTTCGCAAAAAATTTCTCCTTTTCCCCCCGTCCCCACCTTCTTCATCTTTTTCCTCTCTGCGATGCGATATATCGATTTTTACCCCCTCGGTCTCCTTCTTTACAGCACCCAATGGATTACGAAGTGATTTTAAAATTTCATTGCCCAACTCGCCGGCGCTAATTGGATTATAAGTGGAATTGTTATTTCTGAGTCTCGCTGTTGGTATTGGCAAGAGAATTGATGACACTGGAAGTTTAAGACGATTGTTTTTCTGATCCGTTGATCTTGTTTTTCTGTGTCGTTATTTTCTCATACAATTCGAAAACGTTTTGAAATGTAATAAATATACAATGATCATTCTTATTGTATCATAGAGTTTATAGTAGATTATATTTTCCAATTTTCTGAGACTAAAACATGGCTAAGAAACTTTACCTCTCTATCACTTTCTGATGATAGATTCAAATCAATTTTGATATGCTTTTTATTTATTAAAAAAAAAATTAAAGCTCTGATAAAACTTATGTATCGATATACATTTAATATAATTTCATAGATTTTTAGACTTTTACTTTTAGACTTTAGAGCTTAGACTTTCAAATTTATCGACCAACCAACGAATGGCAAACCCTTTACCTATCTCTAACTCCCTTCAATTTTCAAAAATCATCTCTAACAAAAAAAATCCATCGCGACTAGATCCATTTAATCAAACCGCCATCTCTCCCATAACCAAAACTCCACCCCCCGGTCAACGGGAGCCGTTAACAAAATTCAATCCCGGAACGAAATCCGGTCAGCGCACGCCCCTTATCCCATTCGCGGCACGCGAAAAAGCGGAAAATCCGCGCGCACAGCTGCGTCGCGTGTAGTTTTCCCCGCCAAACACGCGTCGATACGACACGGGACTTAATGAAAGGCCACATAGGAGGAGACGTTCCTTTTATTTCTCATTCGAGTGGCGGCAACTCGAATGAATTGGAATTCACTATACGCGCGGACACACGGCGAACTCGTTTTTGACACGACGCTGCGCGCGAATGCGTTCGCGTGGATATCCCAGCAGGGATTGAAATTTTTGTGCCATAGTCGCGTTTCTTGTTCATTTTGTTGTAGACGCAAGTTGATTTCGAGGGATTGGAGTTTTTCGGTTGAAAGGTTTTGTGGGTTATGAAGCTGTCATCTTGGCAAAATTCGTAGCGAGTGCGCTTGGGTAATTGATGGAATTGCTTTGATCTTTTGATGCTTTTCTGCGCTGATAAATCAATACAGTCAAGAGGATAGTGAATATTGAGATTTTATAAAAAGATGGTTTGAAATATGTCATTTTTAAAAATTTAATATCCAATTCTGAAAGATTAGTTCATTTCAAAAGATATTATAAACTATTGAAGTCTTGAAAAAGTGATGACGGAAATTTGAAGCCGAAATAAAACCTTTGCGATTAATTAAGTCGATTTAAAAGGAGCCCGTGGTTGGTCGACGGTGATGTTAGCTTTTCGCTTAAGGTCCTAGCTGATTGGTCCAAATAAAACCTACAAAGTTTGGAATTATGAAATATTTAAACTAAAAATAGTATTAATGACTTAAAATTTGGTTTTGCATATCAAAAAGGTATCAAAATTTTATCTGTAGTTAACAATGAAGGACTTTGAACACCGTTCTGATCACAGTCAAATTTTTAACTTCCAAATTTTAGTATTTTAGGAATAAATCCAAATTTTAGTATTTTAGGAATAAAATAAAATAAATTTCAATAAAAAAATATTCTGAAATTGAAGATAAATTTATTTCTTTACATTCTGTAATAAAACTTCAAGATTTTTATTAAATTTTAGTTAAATTGAATGTAAATTTAAAAAGTAAATTAAATTTCAAATTCATAGTATTTCAATATTAATTAAGTGCACAAGGTAATATAAAGGAACAGTGCATGCAGCGCTAGATGTTATATTGTCTAAAACGCGTCCTTATCCATTAATTAAATTTCAATTATGTTCGGTTAATGAATTACGTTAAACGACAAACTAAAAGTCCAAAAGCAATTAGCTCTTATACTTAACAAAGTTATAAATTATTCCACGTGTAAAAGTGTGAAAACTCACCGCGTCGCATAAATAAAGGGGCCTTTTTGAGTTCACGAGCACAGTTAATTACAATTATCGTTGTACTCCAGCGCTTTGCGTAGCATTCGACTTCCACCGGAAACCGCAATTTGTCGTTCTCGGTACGGACTGTTTTAAGCTTGCACTTACTACTCTACGTACGTGTAAGAATAGACGTACACGCGCCTTCGCGCTGAGGTGGGCCTACACACATGATGCTTTTGAGAGTAATAAAAATCTGTATTTCGATTTAGGATTTAGATGAAAGTTAAATTAAATAATTATAGCTATATTGGTTTAATCTTTTCATTTTAGAGATTAAAAATAAATAAAAATTCATCATATCAGTAATAAAAATAAGAAAAAACAAAACAAACAAAAAGAAAATCATTGAATTAAAATATCTCATATAAATCGAAAAAAGTGTACACAACATAGCCAGTTTTAGTTTAGAAATTTTTCCGAACACGACCTTTTCGAAGAACCTCGCAATCTCCCAGCACTCAGACTCTTATCAACTAAAAAGTCAATAAAAGCCTATTAAGTTCGTTCTCTACCCTTTCAAAAAAGAATCCAAGTACCTACACACTTGTGCGCCAATGCAGCTCCACCTTATTCCTCGAGCTTTTAGTCGCGCGGGAAAATCGCGTAGGCGCACTGCACGCTTCCGGCGGCGCAGCTCGAGCGGAAGCTGAGCGGCGATCGAGCTGCAAAAAATCTCTCGCCTTTTCTCATCAGGGCGTTTCCGTTATTTTTACCGTGCGCAAAAAAAAAAGCGTGCGAATGCCGAGTGGGCGACGATTCTCGCTCGTTGTGGGAGACTTTGGAGAGCGAATGAGACAATAATGTACGAAATATACATATATTTATTTATTTATTTATTTATTTAACCAGAAAAGATTACATTGTAACTTCCTACATTGAGTAGGATACAGAGTAACTCCTACAGAGGGAAACATAA
>JAPYZO010001003.1:0-20324 GCA_030522905.1 Torymus flavipes | reverse complement strand
GGAAGGTCAGTACCCCCTCTATATAATTCGCTACATTATTTACCGGCCGGCGTCGTTGTGACACTTTGAATGAGCATTTGCGGCAAGTATTTATGGGTTGGCATTACTATTCTATTTTACACATAAAAGCTAATAAATTAACGCTTTGAATTCTTATTTTTCATTAAGAGCAGAAAAGTAGGCCAGGTAAAACAAACACAACACCGCATTTTTATGATCAATTTTTTATCTCCGATATTCAAAGAAGGAAACTGGCGCACGCGTATATACATATCCGGCGCCGGGTACGAGAGGCGAGCGCAGAAAGAAGCCTTATTAATTACGAAGTTGCGAGCCCCGTTAGCCGGCGATGCTGGCTGTGCGGCGCACGTGTGTTTATAGTGTAGCCAGTACCGTTACGGCACCTCGCGCTGCCAACTACGAATACAATTATTATCGCTGAAAAAAGCCAGCCGATGAGATTCAAAATTGGCCCCCTCTCTCTCTCGCGCACAATGGAATTCCAGTGAATTAACGAGGCCGCGAGAGGGGGAGGCCGGCTTTAATTGAGCGCCGTCGAGAAGACGTTTCGATTTTTCGATTCGCGTGCGTTACACGCGCCACTCGTAAACAATAAAGTGTGCCGGGCGACTTGTGTTTTTCAATTACACGAGAGGGGGAGCGTGTACTGCACTGCACCTTTTTATTATCTCGGAGCAATAAATATCGAAGGTAGCTGTTAGGGTTTATGAATTATTGAAGAGTCTCCGTCGACGTCTGCCGCCGGCCGGAAACACGCAAAACCGTGCCAGCGGTTATTTTTCAGAAGCGGAGATCTCTCTCGCGTGTCGCGAAGCCGCAATTAATTTCTCTGCATATTGATAGGACACGTTGTTTTTGATTGTTTTGTTTTTTTTTACCGAGAGAGAAACTGGACGAAAGGTGCAGATGCCTCGCGGCTAAAAACTGTTGACGCAAGGATATTCAACCATATTAGTTCTCCGTCTTATAATTGACAACGTCACTTTTTCCAGGTCAAATAAAACCATCAATTTGCATCGATTTACGTATGCTATTAAAACGAAAGACTGCGGGCTAACGCTACAAACACAGCAATTGGAAAAATTTGTACGTTTTCATTAGCCTATTGTTAGAGTTCATGAATTATTGAGCGGTCGACACCGCCGCCGCGAGCTCGCACAACAACACACCGGCGATTTTCTTCTTTTCGAAAAAAAAAGTGAATCAGCAGCGCCAGCAATTTCGTAACGCCAGCCATACAGAACGCGCTGCCCACTCGATCGATGCTACACCACACACACACACGCCGGCAGCGAGGCGCTGAAAACGCTGTAGTGGCGCGGATTTTTACGCGCGAGTTTTTAGCGCGACTATTGTAAATAACGTAGTAGGGAGAAAAATAAATCGACTTTGCGAGAGGCGCGGGCGCGAGCCGTTAGTTTCCACGCTATATTATAATTCGCGGCGCACGGCATAACGAGACTAGTAAAGATGTAATTTACGTCGTGTGACTGGGCTGCGCGAGCGTGTTGCCGCTGTATACAGTCGCTGCCGCGACCCAATTACCTCGGCATTCCTCGATACGTACGCACGCGCACATAGAAAGGCAACGTGTATACGCGCACGGCCGATTGGATCGGTGTCATACGAATGTCAGAGACAATCGATCTTCTCCAGCGTGGAGGAACTTATTGCTTCGCGCACACGCGCGAAATTACAAATAATCGCGCGCTAATACCCTGCCGATTAGGTCCGAAAATTACTTCCTCGTGCGCTCGCGCACCTCTAAATCATCCTCTCCTCTCTCGGCGCGCGCTGGTTTATTTATGTGTACGCGATTGAGATGAAGTTTAGCAACGTGTGGGCCGATGATTGCGGATGAAATCGTGATGTCATGATGGCGGCGCGGCAATTATCTAATGATTTTCATTATTATGTCGATGGAGGTCTACGGTATATAACATGATACTGTTGCCGGCTCTGGTAATTTTATTGAGATACGTGAGATTGTATTGAAAATTTTAATGGAATTATTATCGCTTTTTTTTGTTGTTGCCTATATTCTCTTAGAGCCTGTTTGGCGAACTTAAAATTTTAATTTGCGTAATTTTTGAAAACGGTGTATAAAATTGACTATATAGCCAGATTTGGATAATCGTTGGACATTTTGGTAAATTGTCCATACCGTTTTGTTACTCTTTACGGTATGTGAATTGACGGTAAAACGAATCATTTATATATAAGACTATTTCAAAAAGTTCTCAAATAAAAGAATTATAAACAACATTAATCTTCACTCTTTTCCCATTTATTTGAGTACGCATTAAAATGGTCATAACCACGAGAAAGCATTATTAAGCATAAATCATAGCCTCAGAAGTAGAACTCGCGGGAGCAAGATGCTCTTTCTCGTAGTTTCATCTGCGGCCACAATCGTAACCCTAAATCACGGGAACGGTGAAAAGCGAAGGTTGAATTAACACCCGCGGAAGGCGTGCGCGCTCAGTGAGTGGAAAAATGGAAATGAGGGGAGGGGAGCGTAACGCGTATAAAGGAATATAATCCCATCTCGCTTAGAGGCCGGCGTGTGAAGAAAGTTTACTCCCGACGCTAGGCGTCGCCCCGGAGGCGAAGGCGAAACGACCTGAATACATGAAAAGTTACGTGGCAGGTGTGTCTCGGGCGCGCGCGCAGGTTACCTCTCTTCTAAACAGGTTCTCTTGTTCTCTCTCGCTCTCTTCTTGGCGGTTGACTCGTGGGCCTATTTTGGGCTGCGCACGCCTTTTTTCTCGTTGCCGTCTCGGATTACGGCTTCTTCGGCTCGCGCGTCCCTTCCTGCGGCGGGCCGAAAAAGTGCGGCCATTAAACGCGCGCAGATAATGAATGGAAAAGGCTCGATCGGTTTTCCCAGCCCACGGGGCATTTCTCTCTCCCTACCGTTTTTCTTCGCTCGCCCCCTTTCGTGTCTTTCCCTCTCCGACGACTTTACGATTTTGATGCGTCGTGGGCTCTTCCGCTTAATCGTAGCCGCCGGTCTTCATCGGCTCTCAGGGCCCATTTACACGCTCGCAGCTCGTATAAGTTTTAAGTGCCGTCTTATTTTCGCGCTCGCGCACGTGTAGAGCAGCGCCCATCGAAGGAGCGCACTCGCGGCGAGGAACGTTAATAACTGCTTTGCACGAGAGTGTGCGCGAGCTTTTTTCCATTCTTTTGTTTCTTCTCGCCGCTTTTATTGTTTTCCCGCTCGGTGCGAGGAGGGCGAGATATACGGGAAAATATGATGGAAATTCCGACGAGCTGCGAGGAGAGTAAATGTTGCTGCGCTGGCTCTGCAGTATTTCATTCGCACGCTCTATCTTTCGCGAGTGGATTGAAATTATTTTGCTGATTTTCATTTTTATTTCAATCTTATATATATATGTTTTATTATGCTCGGGGTTCATGAAGGTAAAATCGGGAAATTTTATTCATCATAATTTTATCTTTATATTATATTTACTAATTCCCCTTATTCGAAATATAATATTATTAAGCTATATAAGATTTATAAATTAATACCACTCACATCAGAAGAGAACGAGGTGAACCAGAGAAAGCAGTAAACTCTAAACTTTATCTTTACTATTTGTTTATGGGTTCAAATAATATTTTTATTTCATCGTTGCCATAAACAAACGGCGTAGATTAAACATATAGAACAAAGTGCGCCACGCAAGCGCAGAGCGAAAATTTCAATCCAACGGAATCAGCATGCATGCTCACTGATGCAATTCGGAGAACACGAGAGAGCAGCAGCTCACACCATCAGGTTTATCGCGCGCTGCCGGTGTTATTGGACGCGATGTCGATTAAACTTTTCAGCACAAGTATCACACGCACCAGCGCTCGCGACTCGCCGCCTGCACGTGCATTAGAACTTACGTAAAGCGTGTGTATATCCTGTGCGTGAGAAAATTCCAATTATAAAAAAGCGATTATACAACGAAGCCGCCCTCCACGTCGGTTAAACTTCTGCGAAGGCAAAACTGCAGGGAGAATAGTTTTCCCATTATAATAAACAATCGGCGAGCGTTTAGCAGCGACTTTAACAGACAGTTAATTCCGTAATAAATTGCGTCGGTGCGGCGCTGTTTTGCCGCGATTCTTAGAGTATTTCGAGTCTGCATACTGTAACTTCATAGACGGCGATGGCGAATTATTACGCTTGCTCTTTCGCGCACAGGGCTCTGCAAATGTTTTCCCAGTTACAGCCATTCACTTTTGTCCTTCGCTCTCTCGGCGTTCGCGTTGCGGTGGAGTGCTGCTGCTGCTGCTGCTGCTGCTGCAACAGCAGTAGTTCTCTCTACCAAACTAGAGCCATCCTGTAACAAAATCAGCTGGAATGAATAGAATTTCTAAAAAGTTCATTTATACTTTCGTTTTTCTATGTATCAATTTTGTCCGAGAAAATATTTGCGATTGTAAAATTTTATTGTCGGTTTATGAGTTTTAAACTCTTAAGTTTATGGCGAAAAGTGAGAAAATATGTTATTTATGATGGTGAAAAGCTAGAAATAATAATCGTATAAACTACATTTAAAACACTATTTAGCGAAAAATTAAAAGTGAAATTGCGATTTAATTTGTTATGTTAATTCAGCCGTCGAGTCCTTGGAAACTGAATTTATCAACATTTACAGCTGTTATTCTCCTTGGCTTGCGTCTAACGAGGGACGGACATTAAGATTGCAAATTTTCGAAAAAAAGGTCTCTCCCTTCTTTAACTTTCAGCACACGTACGTCGCACGCACTCGGCAGCGCATGAAAAATACGCGCGACCGTTAGTTTCTTTTTCTCTTCATTTGGATCACGTCCTTTAAATTGAACTCCGTCGGGTCTCTTCTTGGGTGACAACGTCGACGAGGAGTAGGAGGAGAAAAAAATCGCGTGTTGTTTCCCTGGCAAATCTCGTTACCGCGCGCACGCGTGGGAGTTGGCTACTCGCATCTACGTCAGCGAAGATCGACACGCGTCGGAGTAGTCCGAGTTGCGTGGGGGGAAGCGAGCCCTCGGCCATTGTCGGCTCTCATTAAAGATTTAATCGTTCTTTCGGGCCCATCCTTCCTCTCTGTCGCTCTTTGTCCCGCTGATCCCAAAGAAAAGCGCTTTCGACGTACGCGATATTTAAGAGCGCGCTGATTGAGATTTCCCCCGGTGCTCTGGCTCGCTAGGAGAAAAGCAGAATAGAGGGGATCGCAGTTGCGGTCTTGGCCGGCTAACCACAGCGCCGATGGAGTTTTATCTCCGCGGTGCGTGACCTGCGCAGACGCGTTACCCAATCGCAGATGAAACTGGAAAGTCGAAATTCATCTGGCGATGAAATCGAGCGAGCGTGCTTTCGCGAGAGTTTATGCTTGATCTACTTAGAACGGATTTGATTAGCCAATCAGATTTGTTTGGCTTGTTTCTCTAGTGCAGTGGCGCACAGGTTGATATGCATATATGCGGCGCAGAAACAGGTTCTCATCAGCGCGCCAACGGCCAATATCTCATCGTTCGATTGCACGAGAGAGAAATTTATTTTTGATACGATACTTTTATCAGCGTACTCGCGTGTACGCGCGATACATTGTATAGCTGTTTTTTTTCAGGAAAGAACGATGAGTTTCATCCATTGCTCATTACTCATCCTGTGTAGTGCGTAGGTGCAAATAAAAAAGCCAAGCGAGTAATAATCAGCGGAATTTTCAAAAGATAATCATCACTAGGGAAAGATTTATGTACCAAGGTTTACGACGTATGATTAATTAATTTCTGAAAGCATTCCAATGAAATCTCACATTCTAAAGAGGCCGATTCAGCCTGGCTTTTGTTATTTTTGCATTGCGAAATTATTTCTCATTTCACATTTTAACGTCGTTGATGATTTGTATGATCGAGTGATTGGAAATACAAACAATTCATTTCGCACGATAGTGCTGCTGCTTTTTCTCACAATTATATTTTCCAACTTTTCAGATTATATATTACTATTGATCAGATTTTCCATAAATGCCTTGTATAGAAAAATACGTACATGATGTTCTTGGAAACTAAAGTTAAACCAATACTATAGAAACACGTGAGGCTGTTGCATTATATTAATATTTTTATTATTTTTTCTTGCGAACTATAAAATAAATCTTATTGCGATAATTATATCAGAAGTTTTATGAAGATATTGTAAGTATTAAATAAACTGTGTTATATAGGTCTCGATAATGGCGGATCACTCTAACAATTAACTTATGAAACTCTGCACACCGAAACAGATTTTACTCTCTTCCCTAACTAACCCCGACTATAAACTTTCAGTGGCTTGTGAATTAGAAGTTACGCCAGCAAGTTAGCAGAGGAAAGCAAAGCCACGCAGCTATTTAATGTTATTTTGTAATTCAGTCAATTCAAATTAAGGCATCTAACCATTGTTGATTGGACGATTTTCCCGGTATCCAATAGTGACATTTTTCACAAAACTGTTATTGTTTTTAAGGATAAATTCGAAAAATAAACAGATCGAAATAAAGTCAGGACAGGATACAACAAATATTGTATAACTTCGCTCGGGTAAAACCACCTATCTCTCCCGTAAAAAGTCCGAGGAAAGAAGCGCGGTGGAGTTCACAGGCCGTCCATCGTTGCACGACGAACAATAAATCCCAATAGCTCGCCAGTTAAACTTCTCCTCTCTGTCTCGCGGACCCACTTTTTCCCCGGCTCTTTTCATCGCCTCGGCCACGGCCGTTCCTCTCTTTCCCTCGGCAGTCGCCGGCCGATTCGCACCGATCGTGTAATTACCCAGCAGCTAGTGCACTTCGGGGATGCGACGCCTGTGCGATGATCTTCCGGTAATGCCGCCCTAACGGTGATTTATGCTCGCGAATCCCGGCCAATTACCTTCCGGCCCGCGCTGCCGCCATTAACCCCGGAGTTATCCCGTGAGATAACCCGGGAAATGAGAGGGAGAGCCAGCTTTTGACCAGGCCTTTGTGTTGGCTGGGTTTTGCCGAGGGAAACTCGATTCAAGGGGGTTCTTGTTTGCGGGCTTTCGCCAGATTTTCGAGCAGTTGTCAATGGGTTTGAGTTGTTCTTGGGCCAATGGGAACAGCAGACGTAAAAACCTGCCTTTTCATTTAGTGCTCGAGATAGGGTAATTAAATGTACATACTTAGACGTTAAACTGTAACTACGTTTATCTACAGAATGTAGCTCTAAAAATATGATTAGTTATCGCATGTATTTTTATCAATGTAGCTAAGATCACTACTTTCTCTCTCTGCCTCTCTTTCCCTCCCTTTCTTTCTTGGATTTTCATACTATTTAAAATAAGATTTATTGATTAGAATATTCTTTTACTGGTTATCAAACTACTTTCGTTCAAGTTTTTGAATGTTCATTTTGTCGTTGTAAGTATAACTACTATAGAATACAATGCTAAAATGGTAATACCACCGCCGTATTGCTGTTATCTTTCATTGATGACAGCTGTACTGTTCACATGACGACATAGTCGAAAAAGCAGATAACAGTATTTATCACATCGTCCAATCATTTCTGATATACGCGGCGATAACTTTCCGTATTAGAAATTAAAATCTCGCAATCATCGTATAGATAACGTTTGATGGTAAGTGCATTATTTGAAATTCACAGTTTATTTTAATTCTCGATAGACGAAATGTCTAAATTTCTAAATTGGAAAATAAGTATAAGGTCATTAAAGCCTGTTATAACTATTAGCAATTGATAATTGCAGATTTTAAAAAGTACTAAAATCTCATCACCCACGAATTACCGGCTTTAATAAACTGATCAAGTAAATTGATAGGGAATTATCCAATTTGTAATAAATCGAAGGAAGAAAGTAGCGGCTCGATAAAAAGCATAAATTGCATCAATGAAATAAATTTTCGCGCAAAAGTCATTATCCGACGCGTAAATCTTCCACGTCGTTCCGTTCCCTTCAATCCTCTCCGCACTAACATCGGCACACACACACACGCGCGCTCGAGTATCCTCTCACAAGAAATTCCAAAGTATTATTTATATAACGAACAATCGCTCGGTGTGCGTGCGCGCGCGGGGAGAAAATACCTATAGGCCTCGCGGGATGCGCGCGTTATATCCTTCTCTTTCTCTCGCACGCCCGCGCCGTAAGAAACTGTAGCTCGGCGTCGATCGACGAGAAAGAGAGAGGGAGAGAGAAAGAAATTGTTCTTGCCCATTTTCTATACTCCGAGTCAGCCGGCGTAATGACCGGCGGGGAAAGAGTCGGAATTTTTACTGTGGCTGCACGCGCACGAGCCAGCGCGTACATTGTGTTTTGATAAATATTTATAGATTTTTGCGAGAAGAGAGTTTTATGATGCGTGTCTATCGATGTTGTATTTATCGATGCGCTATTTAGCGGGAGAATCGTCGATTATCGTATCGTAATTGCAGGAAGCGAAGGTGTATACTAGGAAAGAGAAAGTCTGTGTTTTCTCGATTCATCGGAATAATAATAGTCCTTACACAATATATTAATAACGTTATCAATAGTCACTGATACAATTCCGTTACCCGGAAAACCAGCTCGATTCCAAATTCGATCCGCTTTCTCAAAATATTTTCCTTATTTACCAAAGCAATGGAAGCATTCATGCGAATCCCCTACATAAACAACATCACGGTGACTTTAAAAAGCGAAGAAAAGCTACGCGGCCGACCTCGTGCGGCGTCACATTTTTCCGCTTCCAGTAGCAGCACGGGCGCCTGGACTCAAGCTCGCTCGCCTGCTCTCTCTCTCTCTCTCTCTCTCTCTCCCGCGTTCGCGCAGGGAACAAAGAACAATGAAAGGTGCGCGCGCTATCTGGGCTGTTATCGCGCCGAGCTGGAGGCGAGTCCGTCGGCCTTTGATGCCCCTTTTTTCGCGATCGCGCGGGTCGTTAATCGAGCTACTGCTCCTGCAGTTGCTGTCGCTGACTTTTCCTAAGTTTCGCGAGCTGGGCGTGGCTTTCGAGTTGGTAAGAAATTGAGTCGTTAGTTGAGAAGGTGTAAGTATGTGATAGACCGTTAAAAAGTCAAAAGGAAGGAAGTATTTCCGTATGTTTACTCTTCTTTACAGTGTTTATTGAAAAAATGTTCTCTTTTTATGAAAACGTTTAGAGGCTTACTATTTTCGGAACGATAATAATTGAATAAGAATCGTTATAAAATTTTCTTGCAAATTTCCTGAGCTACTAGAATATATCATACACTTTATACTATCCTATTCTTGTAATACATCTTTCAGTAAAGCTGAAAACACCAATATATCTTTTACGCTGTCAGCGCATTGCAGTTTTACATATTTTATTACTAATTTGCACGCGCATAACTTTTTGCAGCGCAAATTCGCATAAACTTTGTCTCGAGTTCGCCTATCATTATTTGCGTAAATTATATTTCTCCATAAAAAGTTGCTTTCCCACAAATCCCTGCGCCCAAGAGAACGAGTTTCTCGTGCGATGAATTATCAAAAAAACAAAATCCATAATTTCAGATTTTCCTCTGTACAATTATCCCTTTACAGCAATCAATCAACGTGTCTCGAGATAATCAACCAAAATTACCGCCGAAAATGCAAGAAAAATAGGAAAAACGCGCGAATGCCTCCTCTTCTCTGTCCAATTAGCGCTACTCTCGAATCACAGTTGGCAAAAAGCAGCAGACTACTACTTATCTCACCTCCCGCAAAAAAAAAAAACTATCAGCAATCATTCGCCGGCAATGACGAGAGAAAGTTGGACGCGCCGCTGCGATCGCGCGCTCGCACGTGCGCGCGCAACAAACCTACCTAAATCAACGGCCGGTTTCGTCACCGCGGAATCTCCAGCGGCGATGGAATCACGGCTGCAGCACTCGCTTGCTCGCGAGACCGCGCGGAGAGAAGATGGAGCGTGTAAAAGCCGCGAAGAAGCGCTCGCCTCGTTTCGCTAAGGCCCCGGTCACAATGCACGTCTGTCCGAGACCTGTTTGTAGCCTGCACGTATACCGAGTGTAATATAAACCCAAAGATTAATTAAGAAGATATTTTTCGTTAAAAAATTCTGTAGGAGATTCTAATCGCGCGCATTCAGCCGGGCATATATTCAGCGAGAAACGTTCTTTGCAATAGAGTTTGTCAACGAGTTAGCAGGTTTTATAAGGCCCATTGAATTGCTGATGTAAGTGTTTTTAGAGACTTTTCTTCTTCGATCTAGGAAAGAAAGGCTTGAGATTCTAATCATTATAGCATCGTATAAACCAAACATAAGTGATTGCATACCGAAACTAAGACTATTATTAGTCAAATTACATAAACTTATTAACTCTTGAGTATATTATCTGAAATGAAAAGTCACTCCATCAGTGTTAATGCAACGTTCCCCGATAGGTGAAGTCGACTCGGTAAAAAAAATGTCCGATATCATCAGCTCCCGACGCGTCCAAAAGTGTCGGTCAACTGAAATAAATCCAGATTAAATAACAATAACCGTGGCGAGCATAAAGTTGGCTATAGGAATATTCATAAGCTCGTTAGCGTCGCTGTTTTACGATCACACACATCAGCCGCGCGGCGCAGACCCATCCCAGGAATTCGAGAACCGATATAACCTTCGCCGTTAACGTCACACTTTCCGTCCCCCGCGTTACGCGCGCGTGCGCGACTTTTTTCCCAGCGCTATCACCGATTACGGGCCCAGGCGCGCGAGCGGCCGTTGCAGACGGGGCCTTACGCACACTCTCGTTAGATCGCGGAGGGGCCGTAGTACGGCGACCTGCGCGCACGAGCGCGCGAGGGGGGAAGAGAGCAACCGGACGAACCGGTTAGACAGGTTCCCCGGGTCGAGAGTAGACGAAAGCCCTCTACTCCGTTATCCTCTTTTCTCCTCTCTTCTCTCTCTCTCTCTCTCTTGCCTCTCTCTCTCTCTTTGCGCGAGCGAGCCTCTTCGTTTTTTCTTCCTCCTCTCTCCGAGGCTCGTACACTCCTCCTCCCCCTCCTCCCCTTTTTTCTGTTTCGCGCGGAGAGAGAGGAGTATTGCTCGCGCTCGCTCTTTGGGGAGGAGGGGCGGCGCGCAGAGTGGATAATGATTTGAAAAAAATCATATTTTATGTATAAAGGCGTAATTTTCTTTCGGGGGGCTTTTCTTCCTCGCTGCTTCCCTCACGCTAGGGAATTCCTCGAGGTGTAATTTCGTCTGCCTTTCTTGGAATTCGTTGTCGTTATTCGACGTGCCGTTGCACTGACCGCGAGAGCTTTTCGTGCCTTACTGTATAAGAAATTTATTATGTTTTATGTGCATGAGCATTTGTTTGCAATATGTATTCAAATCCTTATTTTACTCGATATACAAAAGCATTTGCGCATTATATATATTTTATAATCTTTCTCCCAGATTTATTTTACGAGTAATCTTATTTTCAAGTAAACATTATAAAAATAATTTATTGCAAAAATCAAAGAGTAGAAATTTATATCTTACGGTAAGCAAATTGCAACTGCTACCAACTATTTAAAATGTAATAAACTTCGATTTCTTCTCTTCATTCCTTTGCTTCTTACTTCTCTTTCAGCCAACATTACGCGAAGATGTACGTTACTCGCTCGACTCGAGGTTCAAGAGATGAGCATATTCGAGATAATTTGAAAAAATTCACGCTTTATTTATTACATGTAATTTTCTTTTAGGATTTTCCGCGTAAGAAGTTTACAGCATACTTAGACTCTGATCGACATTCTCGAGTAAAAAGTTTTATACGGCTCAGCAAAAAGCTAATTTAGTTTTTTAATAAATGGCATCTCGAATTACGTTAAGGTTCTTTGTAAATTAGGTTTGGGTAATAAAATTAATTTGTAATCATGTTTGAAAATGTAGAATGCTCTTCAAGTTGGATTTTTTATCACAGCTAACTAATTGCAGATTAAAAAATTTAGTAAAATGCTGATTAAGTTTTAAGTAATTAAATATAATGGGTTCAGTTAATAAGATAATCCCAGGGAAATTTATAACTATTGAAATGATTAAAGATTTATTTTAAACACTGGAATCTATTGAGCACCTGTAGTTTCACACGGTAAAAATTGATTGGTCAATCGTGCAATGACTTGTGCAATAGTATGTGTGAGCTGCAGATTGATCTTGCATCTAAGAAAATCTTGAACGAATCGTATGTTTTAGTAATACAATGATATTTAGTTACGCAAAGGCAATGAAGCGATAAAAATGTTTTCTTTTTATTAAACCTGAAAAATACATGAAAAAAAATCTGTAGTTATTTAAAAAAAATTATTCATTTGTTTTTTTAGCAACTGAATAAATTGGTGAAATTTTCGTAAAGTTTATTTTTACGAATTGCTTCAACTAAATTCAACATTTTAAGAATTTTTTGATAAAATTCTTCAAGTCCTATTCAAAGCACGAGGATCTTTTTCTCTGATCTCGACACACACAATTAAAAGGCTACAAATTACTTTCTTCCTCTTGAAGCCCCTAAACATTTCAAATCCCCGACTTTTCAGCCTTCCTTTCCCCGCCTCGACTACGGGAATCCAGCTCAATCGCGCCCGATACAAATCACCGACGAACAAGAGCAAAAATACTCTGCTCTTCTCTGCTGCCTAAAACACGAAAAAGACATCGGACGAGCAGAAGAGAGAAAGAGAGAGGAGAAAAAAAATCCAAAGCGACGCGGATAAGTCCCTGGAGACTCGCACGCCGGCCTTTTCCATCCCACGCGCTCGCGTGTCCGAATCTTCCGGCGCTCCGCGTCTCCTTCGCCCGGGAAAGCTGCCAAAACTCGCGTGTGCGCTTCTTTACCTCGTGTGAGTGCGTATACATGTGTCTACGTATGTGTACGTCTGCTCGCTCGCACGCCCACTCGGCGAAAGCAATTTCGTCGAGGTCGTATATAATCTGGAAAAATTATTGTGGAGGAGTGTTTTGTACCTGGGCTTTTGAGAAATAGGCCTCTGATACTTGGAGATAGAGAGCGTAATGCCGAAGGAGAAGAGAGAGAGGCTTTTTCGAGACGCTACGCCGCCGCGCTTCTTTCTCTCCTCGCCCTCTTATTCCGGTTCTTCGTCTTCCTCCTCCTCGTCTTCGTCTTCTTTATTCGGAGACTTGAATCGAGACAATTGCTGGGGGTTATCGTTTAATTTCGTCGCTGCGGTGACGGAAAGAGAAAAGAGAGGGAGAGGGAGCCGAGGAGAGGAGGCTCTGATAAAAAAGTTTTTCAACTCGAAGAATGCTTTTCTAAGCGCTCATTCTGTTGTCTTGATGGCCGCGAATAAAAAAGGCTTTATACATTGAAGTGAAAAATCTTTGCACAAAGGCCCTCCTTCTGCTCCCGAGAAAAAATAAAATTTCTTATATTTATAAAATAGAGTTCTTGAGACTGATGACAAATCCTTGCACCTTGTATAATGTTTAAATTCATTTAAAAGAATGTAACATGTGAAATTCCGTTGGAAACCGTTCACACAAAAAATAGTTAAAACCCAGAGCAGCGCACAGCCGCCAAAAATAAAATATTCAACACCCCCAGGGCACTTGTGCAAGCCGCACACCAGCCGCGGCAAAAATAAAATGCATAATTAACGAAGCTTGTTAGGGGCTGAGAACACAGTGCGAGCGCGCGTGTGCATTAAGAAATAAATTAACGCTTTATTGCGCCGCGAGATGGGCGCGTGCGATACGCGCCCTCTACCCCCGCACAGGCAACGCGGGCCCGAAAATAGCCCGGTGACGCCTCTATCTGCGGACGTATCTCTCCCGAATTATCAATTATCCCTATGTCATTAGGCCATTGTGAGCTTGTCACGCCCGGCATTCTCGTCTCGTCCGGAGGAATTTTTCGGCCAGCCGGCCCTATAGAGGCAGTGCGCGCGAGACGAAAGGGAGAACGAGAGGGAGGGAGAAAGATCTAATCTCCAGCCGTGCGGGTGCAGGTGTACTAGAGAAAGGCCATCACGCGTGCGCACACGCAACATCGCGCCGCAGGTGAACGATACCGATTCCACGGCTACGTCGATGGACGGTTTATAAATGAAAAGTCCGATCGAGAGAGACACTTCGGATTAACTTTATTAATGACATTCTTGCCAGTTGTTTCTTGTTTTCTTCGTTTCCCATCGAATTCTCATGATTGTGTCTTTGAAACTCTATGGATTCCTATAAGATGCTGCTGAGAAGGATTTTTCATTTTATGAGATTTTAACGGCGTTTTGTCATAAAGAGGAAATTGGCCGCGAACATTCTTTTATCATTTTACTTTTTTTCTTAATTAAGAGTGCAAAATTTATAGCATTTCCAAACAAACTTATCCTATACAGAAGTGACTCAGTGCTTGACGCGCACCGAATCATCGGGAAAAAATGCACGGGCCCGGTGGGATAATAAAACTTTTAAATGCAAAACATGTTGCCGTGTTAGCGGTTCAACAAATCTTTTTTGTTAAAACGTATTCAACGCTGTACTTTTTATAATGTCAACTAAAAATATGTTTCTCTTTTTGTTCCAGGTGAGTTCTTGTACTGTGTTTTCATTGTACCGCAATCGATAAGCGTTCAACGTCAAAACAACCAATTGAATAAAAGTAAGAAAACAAAATTACGTGCTTTTATTGTAACAACGTAAGTTATGTGTCATACAAAATTTTAAGCCACTCTATACGTCAATTGAAAGGTTTTACATTTTCGTAGATATTTTATTTACTTCTGAGAAAAATGGCCTGTAGATAATTAGCAATAAAATGATAATTTCCATGTACAAATAAAAAGAATAGCAAATTCCAAGAACCCCATTGATTTCATCATCGAGTTAATTCGCGAAATTATCTAACAAATAAAGATTGAGCGTGCATGTGTACGTATACGACCCTCTCAAATTTCCGTGACCCGCATAACGTATTCTTGTAAGAAACAGCCTCTTTCGGTTAGCGGGTGCGCGCGTGGCATTCGAATTCATCGAGGACCTGACAAATTTGCTAAATCGACATTTTATTTTACGCTCTGCCGAGCATACCATACAAATACATATGAAAATATTTATTTATTTATATCCAGCGTGCCACATCACGCTGAAAATATTTAATAATACGATGTTAATTAATACGTTTTATATAATACACCTTTGTTAATTATGAATATGGTCGAATAATAATAAGATTTTTATTATTATTTTGTTAACCTACTCGTATTATTATTAATATCAGTTGTTGATCATGAATTTCTAGATAATTATTTGTACTGGATCTTGTTTAAGCTTGTTAATCGCGACTGTTGATTTTCCGAGTTACTTTTTGTCAGGCTACGAAATTATTCGCGCGAATGAAAAAAGAGAGACAAGCCAATAGAAAGTGACTTTTCTTTGGCGGCTCTCTGCACTTCAGCGGCAATTATTCGAAACCAAAGATACTATTGTCTCGAAGACAGTTAAAATGGAATGGCCAGCGCGCCTTTAAAACGGAGTCACGCAAAAAAAGGCTTCAACTTCCTTTGTCCTTTGTCCATCTGCCTGGTACAGTTATTGAATTTTTTCACACAGGAAATCTCTTATTTCCTTCAAATAAATAACGATACTGTATAGAATTTTGGAAATAAACAAAAACCATTTATTGGCTTTAGTATAGCATATGTTTATTTATAAAATTAAATGAGAAAATTGATTTTAAAATGTGCAGCATAATCATTATAAATAATTTTTAAAACTAAAAGTAAATTGAAATTACACAAGTTTTATATGCTATTTATAAAATTTTCTTAATAAAGCTACGCCACATTTCATTACCTTTTATTACAAAATGTATATTCAAAGGACGAAATCAAAAACTCATTTATAGAATAGAAATCAAATTTTGCAACCTCTAGGAAAACGAGATTGTAAATAAAAATTAATTTGAAAATAATAAGAAAGCCTGCGGCAGCCCTAAAATACGCTAATCATTAAAGAAACCGCGCGTTATCTCAGCACCGCCCCACTTTGTCACGAGCAAACAGCCTTCACCCGCGCGCTCTGGGCTCCGCAAAAAAGCCACCCCCGATATGCTGAAATAATTAATCATTTCGCTTAATTATGGTAATTTCACAGTCAGCCTTCTCCCCCTCGTAGCGTCGCGCGATCTTTCCAGGTCCGATTGCCGACAGCGCTGCGCGGCGACGGCGGTGGCGCGCAAGGGCGTCGACGGGCTGTGTGCTGCTGCTGTTGTCGCGACTTGGCGCGCTTTTGTGTGCGTGCGCGCGCTCAGTGCGTCCCTTGCGCGTGACGAGAAAATATTGCGCTGCCTTGAGCAGCTGACGTGAAAACTGAACGCGGCCGCTGCGCGCCTATATACCCACGTTATACGTACGTGCATTATACGCGCCGAGCGATTTGTTTGCGCGCGGACGTCTGCACTCGACTTTGCGCTCGCGCGCACGAAATTTTCGAAAGAAATAATTCTGTCCTCGCTCGCAGCTCGCTGTCGAGCGCGTGCTAGATTCCTGCGCGTGCGTTTTTCTGAGAGAGAGAGCGAGCGAGCGAATGCAAAGTGCCGCTTTTACATAATTCTATAGATATCGGTTTTTTCTTAACTGTACGCAGCGTTTTATCCGATGTATTTTATGTATATGTATTTTAACGACTTTCGTCGTCAATTTTAACATTTTATATCGAATGTCGAAGCGTACGCGGCACCTTTTTCTGAAAACCTGATACTGAAAAGTTTTTTTAAACGTATATTTCAATATTATGTACCGACAGACTAATTAAATTTGACAGTTTCAATAGTTTTTTATGACAAAATTTAAATTTTAGGGATCCTAGCTCTTATAGATTTGCATACATTTTTAAGAGGACCTGTCGCAATTGAAAATAAATAGTAAAATCTGTGCAATACAAGCTGAAAAATATGTTCGTTTGCGAAGTAGGCGTTGATTAAGTTATTATATATAATTTTCAAGTTATCTTCCAAGCATACTTAAGAAATAATAATAAAAAAAAACCATCATTCTCAAGGACATTATAAACGGACAAGAGTCATGGTATACGCGTCAGGTCTGATGCGTTTTCACGATTGCGAAAACTCGCGGCAAAAAGCGAACTAGTTTGCTCGGCGTAAAAAATGTGAGTAATTGCACTAATAACTCGATTAAATCTGCATTGCCGAGTTGCCGCAGCGAGGTATGTATAGAGTCCATACGACCAAGTCACACACACGGCATCCGGAAGAATAACGCTCGCGTCTGGCAACGAAATGACCGAGCTCCTACCCTTTTTCTCCATATAGCTGTGTGTATACTACGCGGTGGTACACGCGCGACGTCTGCATCGGAGAAATGTCGACATCAGCCTCTCCCGCCACAAAGGAAACGAATATCACCGGCGATTGCTTCTTTCGCGACACGTGACAGTCGCAGCCCTTGACATGCTAAAATCAAAATTTCTCTCCCGCCCTTTAATGTCACAATCGAATCCTTTCGAGCATCGCGTGCGGCGCCCGCCAGCGTCTTCTATCGATTTCTTTCGAGCTGTGCGCGGGTGGGCGGCGGCACGTACGTATACGTGTATATAGGTATACGTGTGACTAAGGGAAAACGCGCGTTTAATGAGCCGAGAGGGAAAACTATTAGCTGCTGCTGGTGAGGTCGATGGGACGATAAATGACGTTGTTTATTGTTACGTGGAAGAATTTTTTTCTGCGCGTCATTCGCGCGCACTGGCAAAAAAAGTAACGGAAGAGCTGTGCTGCTTACTCAATGTTGAGTAGAGACTCGTTTCTTCGAATAGTGTGCAGTATTTTTTTTTTTATTTGCCGGAGATGATACACACGCGCGCGCTCGAGTGATTCACCAATAGGTATTTTTTTTCTCGGTAGCTGAAACGAGTGACTATATATATGCTGCGTAGTAGCCCATTAGAGAATTCATGAATGAGCGACGGGCGGAGATGAATTCATCAATGAGAAACGTGATGTAATTCCACTTGATATTTTGCACTTGTGCCGACGTACGCGATTGCAGGCGGTATAATTCGGCCAGGAAATATCAAATATGCCATGTTGTGACATTTGTCACGTATATTAATTGTAAACGGATGTCAGCGTCGCATGTGATGAGAAATTCATATCATGCATTAAAATTATTATATGTTTTGAACGAGGCACAATAACAATGTATGAATAAGTGTGAGCGAGAAGCACAGCTTGGCGATTGATATTTACTCAGTGGAGCGATTCGCCATCTAAAAAGGCAGGCGAAGCAGGACGCAGCCTAGCTCGGAATAATTCATCTCCCGATCCCGCAATGCAATCAGTCTCGTTTCCATAGAGAGCCAAGGATCTCCGTCGCGCCGCCACAGTTCGACACCTCGCTCCACATAAGCGTGGAATCTTTGACCTTATCGGGCCTCTCTTTCTCTCGATGAATAAACACTCGGTAAAAATGTGCCTCGTGCCGCCACGCCGCGGCGCAGCCTTTTCTAGACCGTGAAACTCGATTATGCCCGCAGAGGCAACACGAGCGAGAGATTCGTGCTTTCTTCGTTTAGCGGGCGATTTTCCGCTCCCCGGGCTCGCGCGCACGACGCCCCGACCAATCACTTTCTACCTGCGGCCTCCGCTAGCACGAAATTGCTTTTTTCAGACCTCTGATATAGGACCTCCGAGAGCAAAGGAAGTGGAAATATCGAGTCGCGACGGGGTAATTGCGCGAAGAATGCGCGTGACTGTATATAGCTATTCCGCTTGAATCACGTACGGTTGGAAAAAGCGCGCGTGTGTAATGGCGAATCACCGTAGTATTATTGTTATCCTGAAAATGTTATTGAAACGTAATTTTTTTTACGAGGAACGTGTGACTAAAAGGATTTTCTGGAATCTCTATTTAGAATAGCGTACGACTCATTTTGCAATGCTCGAGTGTGATTCACAAATGCATTAATTACGCATTGACATGTCGGTAAATGGTACTTGCCTATATAAAAAGCACTGCAATTGTATTCCAAGTAATAGGTTAAATCGTCGACGTGTTCTGGTAATTTAATTTAACGCTCGTTCGTTTTTCACAGTTACAAAGAGACCGCAATCATTTTACAGAAACATGAAATGAAAAAAATACCGACTGCCCTTTTTTAAAATTGTCCACGGGGCCGACGCTGAAGTTGCTCCTCTTTCCCTCGGGTGCAATTTGTGACTACAAGATCGCAATTACTCGCTCCCACAGTTCAAATCGCTGAATGAAGGTACAGTTATAATGGTAATTCGAGCAAACAACAAACGTCTAGTCGCGATCTTGCGGTTCTTCGAGAGCTATACAATATTTTCCGTGTAACCCACTTCAGTGCTCGCACCGTGACGCCATGACGTCTGCCTTATTTTCTATACGAATCAATCTTTAACATCTTCCACGCACTCTCGTTTGTGTGCGTACAAACGGAGACGCGTGATCTTGGGAAATGCCTCATTGTTTTGTATAATAATTGGGAAAGTCTGTGCTAATGAAAATAGTGTCTCTAAAACCTATTAAAAATTATAAATCTTTTTAATAAAGAGATATGTGTATGAGAAAATCAGTTAAAGGCAATGAAATATCAAGAGTTGTTTAAACAAAGAGAAGAAAAATTAAATTTATCCAAGCTTTTGCGAAAGATTTGTTTAATTAAAGCTATTCTTTCGCGTACCTAATAGGAGAAAAAGTCTCTCATACTATCTAAGGAAGAAAAAAAAAATTGGGCAATTTCCTGCGAGCAGTGCAGGCACTTCCCATACGCTCGATCGGCAATTGAGTTGACAATCGCAGCCGCGAAGGTCACACGTCGCGTGACGCAAGCGCACGCTTAGCCTACTGCTGGGCGTGACTATCCGCGCTGAAATTACAGAATATATAGCTGCAGCAGCAGCCGTGTGCGGGAACAATGCCTCGGCTCTCTCGTTTCACGAAGGAACAAGTGCGCGCCGCGGCGCGAAAGAATGGAGCCGCCTTATGGAACAAACGCCGGGGGAGAAAAGGCCGCGCAACAGGTCAGCCCTGCGCGCGCGATAAAAAGCGCGAGTTCGCGCTCTTGCCTTCTCCGTCTATGCCTTCCGAGACCGCGCTAATCGATGTATTAATTGCCTGCGCTAGCTGCGACCTGTAGGAGCTGATTATGAATGATGTATTACGAGCAGCTCTTTCCTACTCAAGGGGCGTACTACTTTTCTCGGCTTTTCGTTGGGTTCTGGAGAAATGAAAGCATTTCATTTTAAATAAAAGATACTTTGAAGCAAAAAAGGTCGAGAGCTCGGCATAAAAAGTATAGACGTGTACAATGCCGGTGTTTTCCAGCTTC
>JAPYZO010001001.1:0-35161 GCA_030522905.1 Torymus flavipes | reverse complement strand
CTCAACCGATTTTAGTTTTGAAGGTCTCGTTTTGTCCCTTAAGTCATTCCATGGGGATTTGCCGAAGGAAAAATTTAAAATTATTCAAAACTCAAAAAGTTATAGCCAATTTAAAAAATATATTTAACCACATGCATGAATTGATTAATTTGTGAGCTATATATAACTAGGGAATCGCGAAATAACCTCCTTAAGGGTTTAGATTCAATCGTTAGGATTTAGAATCCTTGAAATATATTTCGATGGATATCGAATATCCTGAAACGTGATTATAAGTAAACTGAGGCGATAAGGTTCACTGTAAACAATGAGTGAGTCATATAATCGTCCATAGACCGCATTCTCGTTAAGTATAGCTTCACGCCCGACAGAAATAGCTGTACATTTTGTGCAAGTCATTGGCGGTTTTGAATCTGAAAAAAATGTAAAAAATAAAGTGAGCAAAATTTATTTAACGTTTTTTTAATTTGAAAAACTTTTTTCTTACTTCCTTACACGTGCAACTTTAAAAAGAATTATGAAATAACTCAATTCATCTTTCTATCGAACTTCTAAGTGCCGTACATTTTTTGTCCTTGAACTTTAATGTAAGAAAACTATAAAATTTTAAACCTATTATTACAGTGAATGAAATGTAAAGTAACCTTCAGAATACTAAAATTAGTTTCTGCATATAGTAAGAAGACACATTTAAGATAAAAATATCCCATCATCGATTTAAGAAAAAGAAAAAATCCAAACTTCTCTGATCAATATTTGATGAGACTGAAAATCCTACTGTTGACACGTTTTTAAGAGACGCGATGAAATAATGCAAAAATAACAAGTTTTACGGCTGTCGCAGGATATTTGCCGGCGGCTCACACGCGGGTAGTTCTAGGAAATTACTACAACTCGTTGTGAAACTCATCACACAGAACGACTTCCTTTGAGTTGAGCTACGGCCCTGAGACCACTTCGTTAATGACTCACAAAATAATTACAGCGCGCGCGGGGGCTTATGCAAAAAGTGCGTGGAAGCACACATTTAAGAGACAGCGATGTGCCGCGTGTATACGACTAAATAATTGCTCCGCCATTGAGCATGAAAATTTCATACAAAATAAATGACCGCATGTTACGAAATCGCGCGTCTCTCAAATTTGTGCGGTGTGCGTGCGATGGAGATAGAACGATATTTGGAAACGCTCTTTCACACACCATACTTATATAAAGTAGTGCCATATACTATCGGAATACGCCCTGCTCATTGACACAGTTTTCGCGATGAACCGAGTTGTCTAATGTAATGAAATTGTATTTCAACTTTGCATGTAATATGGTGATGGCTTTCACAAAGTTGCATTTTATTTATCAATTATTTTCTTTTTTTATCACAGTAATGATAGCAATCATTTTGTAAATACTTCCCGGAATCGTAATGAATGAAACATTGTTGCAAAAGATTATCTTTACAGGAGACAATTGTGTATTTTTGTTTTTTAATAAACATTTAATTTTTTGAAAAATATCCAATGACCCCTCGTTTAAAATATTCCAAGTTTTAAATAATGTTACTTATAGATTAGATTAAATTTCGATAACAAATTCTCGACAATAAATCTCTGCAAGGGCGTGAACGCTGATGACATCTGATAATAATAATAATGATATACGATAAAAGAGAGAGAGGTGAAACAGGTTTCTTTCCACAAATAACAAATTCATAAAAATATTGCCTTTATAATGTTTACGTGAAAATATATCTCTACTAGCAAATACTAAAATTACATCGTTTATTATCTCTTATTAAATACTATCGTTGGTTCCGATAACATAAGTACTCTTAACTCTTTATTGCTAAGAAGTCCTTGTATGCAAACCAGTTTGATCGCTCGTTTATCATCACAAAGATTCGCTTTTCCCGCAGATCTAAAACTTCATTCTACCGCACACGCGCCGCAGTCCGAAAAGATAGCGCGAATGAAAATACCATATCTCTGTTTATCATAATGACGAAGCAGTAGTGTAGTATATAGCGATCGCTCGCGTACTCGTCAGCGCCTGCTACAGGTATTTTCTATACACATTTTCCAATAATGCTCGAGGCATACTTAAACGTATATATATTAGGTACCGGCGCTAGACTCACGTGCCGTTATATAGCCTTGCGCGAGAGCGCGACGTGTGAAAGGACGATCAAGCATAGCGATATGTGTGGCCTCCATATATATATGCGAATTACTATGGTAGTAGTATACTCGTAGTGCACGCGCAAAGTGGTAAGTATATAAATGTGCTAGAGGCTATTACTACAGTCGGTCGATCGAGAGGGAAGAGGCTCGTCTGCTGATGTGTTTTGCATGTCATTCTCTCGTGCCGGCGCCGCCTAATCGTATACTAATCCTGGCTGTCGCACTACCTACGCGCGTGTATACACTCGGTATAAGTATTATACACGTAACGAACGCGGGGAAAGAGCTATAGAGATGAGCTTGGCAGAAGGAGGAGAAAACGCGGAACTTTTCGCTCTGCCGAGAGCTGATTGTAAAAAAAAAGCGTGTTTGAGAATAGAGTAGCAGACAAACAGCGTTATCGCGGCTGAGCAGTGAGCACACTTTAAATATAGACGGGCAACTCTGTTTTTAGTATTTGCCACCGCTGCCGGGTTATAAATTAAATCGCGCCTGGCTACACTTAACATGAGATTGCGTCTGATCTGCAAAGGGAAATAAAATTTGAACGTCGAACACGTTTTTAAGCTGCAATCGCGGCGAAGAGATAAGATTGCGTATAGGGCGCGTATGTAGGCATATATGCAAGTGTTTGACACACGCGCGCAGGTACCTATAGTGCGATAAACACCTTCGTTGAAAAAAAAGAAGAAATATTAAGATGTGTAGGTAGCCGCACTAGCCATGTACCGTTGATCGTCGTTGTGATTGCAATGGTGACCGAGTCAAATCCACGCGCGGCCACGCTACGCGGCTCGCCCCCTCTTGGCGGAATTCCGCGCCTCTCTCTCTCTCTCTCTCTCTCGTGCTCACGCACGCACACATTCCTTTTTCCAAGTATACGTAGTATACATGAGCTTTCTTCGCGGAGCTACAATATATATGTGTATACACTATACACTCGGCGCTGTCCACAGTCCACGTATATATATAAATGGCCGAGCATCGCGCGCGCGGCTCTTTTCTCTGTTGTGGCGCTCGCGCTCGCACAACACGTATATAGAGCCTCGTAGATTGTTAGGTACCTACCTATATACACAACGAGGCCGTCAGTTCAGTCGACAGTCGGCTCGGCAGTGCACAGTCAGTGTAGTGTGTGCCGCGGTGTGGTGCCGTCGAGCGTGAGCGAGACAGAGAGAGACGAGCTGCTTTACTGCGGCTGCTGCGCGCGCGTGCGAAAGTGAATGCGAAAGAGAGAAGAGATTTCGGAAGAGGACGGTGCGTGCGTGATCCTAGGTATCTCTCTCTCTTTCCGTCGTCCCGACTGTGTCGTCTCTCTCACTCGCGTCCACTGTTGTAGGAGGACGTCGTTGAGGGAACCGACGACTACGACGACGACGACGACGACAGGAGAAGAAGTGAATAGGAAGAGGAGGTACGAAGAAACGGTTGTCCGGTCCCGTGCACGAGGAGGCGGTAGTAGATGCGCAGAGTGATAAATGTGGCAAGATGGAGAATCACACGATGGACCAATTTTGCGGCTCTAAGTTTTGGGTGAGTGTGCATTGATTGTGCGTGCGTGCCCATCGCGAAACGCGCGCGCGCGCGAAAGAGGGACAGCAAGAGAGGGAGAGAGAGAGAGAGAAAAGCGGCGATGCGGCAAGACAGGCAGCAGGCAGCAACATATACATAGATATATAAGCCGATGCAGGCGTGCGCTGACTGCTGCTGTTATGCCGCGCTTCACTGCACCTGCCGTGACAATCGTTTCGCTTTTTTTTCTCTCTCTCTCCCTCCGCGTGTGCTACATTTGGCTCTCCTCCGCTCTCTCTCTCGCATTCTCTCACCTTCGATTCTTTTTTCTCCCAGCCCCCAGACACTCGCGAAGTGCTGCTTCCGCTCTCATAGGCCGTGTCCACAACGACGATTGCTAATCGCGCCTGCGAGTTTAAAAAAAAAAAAAAAAATCATGACTGGGAAGTCTGTTAGGAATTGCTGAGACCAGTACCGATTATCCAGGCGGGGACGGAACTATGTCACGACCCATGCGAAACGCTTGTTTATCGCTAGGCTCGAGAGTATAATTGCGATGCCTTCGCGCTATTCATCCCTATAGCTTTCTCTCCCTCTCTCACGCCCGCGAGCGTGCGTTCCCTCACTGCTTAGCCGATGATGTCCAATGTAACTGGACTTCTAGAGAGAGAGAGAGAGAGAGAGAGGGAGAGAGCCTCTGGATATTTAATTGTAAGGCATCGTTCAACTTTTCAATGAGCTCAATTCCTCCTTGAGCTGATGGCTCTATCCACTTGTTTCTGAATTGTAGCATGTAGACCTGGATTTTACACAAATATCAATTCTTCTGTTGTCTCTAATAATACTAATATATACACAACTAGTCTTTCTATGAGTCTTTATTTACTACTTAAACTTTTCCTTGTGGCTATATTTAAATGAAGTCAATAGACATTTTAATTTAGTACTTGTTTTTGCATAAAAAAAAAAACAAAATGTTTCTTTTTGAAATGATCTAGTCATTGCTTCTGTTTTATAACAGAGTCAATTAGACATGATATATAGAACTATTTTATATCGAAATAAAATTGTATGACTGTGCACTTAAATTGTTGTTATGATATATTAAGTCAAAACATGAAATTCATTCAAAATATTGATTTTATTGTATGAGAATTACTAAAATTAAAATTTATTCAACTACACATAAATTGCAAAATTACAAAATGGTTTTATAAAAATTTAAACAATTGTAGAATGCATTAACTTTATTATTTATGTTGGAAGTTTGTTGCCATTGATTCTTCTTATCTTATCTATTTTCTCTTTTCTATCTTTGCTTTAGAATATTTTTGTTTGCACCACATCGTCTCTAGAAATTTTTTAGTGTCATGAGATTTTAATCTTTGCGAGAAGATCAATCATCATTGTGTAGCAAGTGTTGTCCTTATGATTGAACATAATTAACCTAAATTGCTTGCATCATTCAAAATAGAGATAGGATCTTTTAAGAATCTTTGTTTCTTCCCTAGTTGCTTTACATTCAACTATGAAATATTTTGATCTCATTTCTAACAAGAATCTAATAATAATTAAATTATATTTAATAAAGAAAGTAACTTAATGGTATTTTTTTTCAGGACACAAACTTGTCATGGTATACGGACGATCCAGATCTGACAGAATGTTTTCAAAAGACCGTTGTCATCTGGATACCATGTATTTTTTTATGGACATTCTCATCCTTCGAGGTTTATTATCTCCTCAACAGCAAGAAAAGAAATGTTCCTTTCACATTGTTATTCATTGCAAAGCTCATACTCACAATATCATTGATAGTACTCACAATAGTAGATTTAGGAAAATCGATACAGGACAGTTCATTAGGCATAGCTGTATATAATGTGGACTATGTAACTCCATGTGTAAAGATCCTCACATTTGTAAGTAAAATTTTTTAGTTATATAAAATAAATTACAAAATACAAAAAGAATTCTTTTTTCTTATGTAACTTTTGTATTATCTTGCTTCTATTAAAACAAAAACTTTATTGTCAGTATGATGTGCATATCATTGCTTATCTATTTGATTAAATGTATGCTGTGATACCAGCATTTATACTTTTTTTTTTGTAAATTACAGATGTTGGCTCTTGGATTACTATTTTATAATAAGAAATATGGCATGAGAACTTCAGGATTACTATGGTTGTTTTGGTTTTTTCTTGGTCTGTGTGGCATTGTCCAATATAGAAGTTTATTAAGGAAAACTTATGATGAGGTGAGTATTATACTGATAACAGCTTCTATTGTTGTTTATATTCCTATAAATATTTTTTATCATTTTTAGATTGAGTCAATGTATGAATTTGTATCGTACATGATATACTTTCCAATAGTAATACTCATGTTCCTGCTAAATTTCTTCGCAGATGCAGAACCAAAAGTTTCAAAATACCCACCTGTAAGTACTTCTGTACTTTTTGTTAATTATTATTTTTAAACAATACATTTTAAATACCATGGTGAATTTTAATAGATAGAAAAACCATGTCCTGAAGAGAGTGCCTCTTTCCCATCACGTGTCACCTTCACATGGTTTGATTCGCTAGCATGGAAAGGATTTAAACATCCTTTGGAAACATCTGATTTGTGGTCTATGAATCCTGTAGACTCGGCTAAGGAAATTGTACCACAATTTGACAAATACTGGATCAAAAGTCTGAAACAAGTTGACAAGTAAGTCTTACATAAGTTTTTAATAATAGTATGGTGTTTACTAGATCAATCAACTTAAACTTAATATAATAATTGATGAACTAAGTAATATATAATGATCAATTTAGTAAACACTATTTTTATACACACAAAATTATTTGATAGTGAAATATGATTCACTATCATTTTATTAATGTTAGCAATTATGATATATTTATATGATATATTTATTTGCTACCAAGACCATTGTGGATGAATCGTAAGTAATATTGAAATGATTTACATTTTTTAAGTAGTAAAATTAAAATAGAATATGTTTATATTGCATTTTAAATGTAAAGAAAATTTTTCTAGTACACAAGGAGCAAAAGCTATGTTCAGGAAATCATCTGGCCAAGTTGATTTTAATAATGGCAAGAAAAAGAAAATGGCATCAGTTTTACCACCTTTATGCAAAGCATTTGGACCTATATTTATGTTTGGTGTCATGCTAAAAGTTATACAAGATATTATGACGTTCATTAGTCCACAAATTTTAAAGTGAGTAATTCTATTTTAGAAATATTGCAATGTATAATGTCAAATGATATTTCATGGTATTACAGAAATAAGTAAAACATTGTATGACTAATGCTCTATAGCTAATATTAATATTATATATATTGTTATTAATATTATTTAAATATTATTTATATATTCTAGATTACTCATAGAATTTACATCTCATCCAGATGAGCCTCTTTGGAAAGGCCATGTTTATGCAATATTACTTCTCATAACTGCAATAATTCAAACTCTGGTTTTGTCACAGTACTTCCATCGTATGTTCCTAGTAGGCTTACGTATGCGAACTGCACTTATAGCAGCAATTTACAGAAAAGCTCTTCGTATGTCAAATGCAGCTAGAAAAGAATCTACAGTTGGAGAAATTGTTAATTTAATGTCTGTCGATGCTCAAAGATTTATGGATGTTACTGCATACATTAATATGATTTGGTCAGCACCACTTCAAATTGCTTTAGCATTATACTTTTTGTGGGAAATTTTGGGGCCATCAGTTTTATCTGGCTTAGCAGTAATGATTGTTTTGATTCCTGTTAATGCATTGCTTGCTGGTAAAGTGAGAAATCTTCAAATTAAGCAAATGAAAAATAAAGATGAAAGGGTGAAGTTAATGAATGAAGTATTAAGTGGAATAAAGGTTTTGAAACTATATGCTTGGGAACCATCATTTGAAGAGCAAATTTTGAAGATTAGAAATAAAGAAATTAAAGTACTTAAAGAAGCTGCATATCTTAATGCTGGAACAAGTTTTATATGGTCTTGTGCTCCATTTTTGGTATGTTAATCATTGATTTTTAATTCCTTACTATTAATTGTAAATAACAAGGACACTACTTATATTTACCTGTGCTTTATAGGTGTCTTTAGTATCGTTTGCTACTTTTGTTTTGATTGACGAAAAAAACGTGTTGGACAGTAAAACAGCTTTTGTATCTCTCAGTTTATTTAACATTTTGAGATTTCCATTGTCCATGTTACCAATGATGATTAGCAATGTTGTTCAAGTAAGTTATCAGTCTTTTTATTTTTTGCATTTTCAATTTATTCTTTGAATTTTAAATAAATAATTATTTTAAAGGCATCTGTTTCGGTAAAACGTATCAATAAATTCATGAATTCTGAAGAATTAGATCCAAATAACGTTCAACACGATCCAGGTGAAGGTAGGGTAATTGGCACTCATTTCAAAGCAGTTAAATAGCTTATATAAAGTATTTACAATACTGAATGTCGTTACGTTTCAGCGAATCCACTAATCATCGAAAACGGTAACTTTTCGTGGGATTCAGAGCAGATAGAAAAGCCCGTGTTACGAAACATCAATCTACAGGTTAAACAAGGGCAATTGGTTGCTATTGTGGGAACTGTTGGTTCAGGAAAGAGTTCTTTGGTGTCAGCTTTACTTGGAGAAATGGAAAAGCTAAGTGGAAGAGTCAATACAAAGGTATGTATTATTAACAAATGCTTTATTACAGACGAGTTATACCTATAACGCTCTATTAAAAATTCTGTTCCTTCCTGCAGGGATCTATCGCATATGTTTCTCAACAAGCTTGGATTCAAAATGCCACTCTTCAAGACAATATACTTTTCGGGAAACCACTTGACAAGGCGTTGTATCATCGCGTTATCGAAGCATGTGCATTGACTCCAGATTTGAAAATGTTACCAGCTGGTGATCAAACCGAAATTGGTGAAAAAGGCATTAACTTATCTGGTGGACAAAAGCAAAGGGTCTCACTAGCAAGGGCCGTCTACAATAACTCTGACGTATATTTCTTGGATGATCCTCTAAGTGCGGTGGACTCTCATGTAGGAAAACATATTTTTGAAAATCTTATTGGACCCCGTGGTTTAATGAAGAAAAAAACAAGACTTCTTGTAACTCACGGAATAACTTATTTGCCTGAGGTAGATAACATAATTGTATTAAAAGATGGAGAAATAAGCGAAAGTGGTACTTACAAAGAACTTCTGGACAAACGCGGAGCCTTTGCTGACTTCTTAGTGCAACATTTACAAGAAGGTATATTATACAAGAAAATATTTCATATCATCCTATTTTTTTTAAATTAAACATATTTTATTTTAATTAATATATACATATATTTTTCATGGGGCTAAGTTGGAAATCGTAAGTCGTCCAAGTAATTACAGATTAATTTTTATACGATATTTTGTAACAGTATCGTAAATATTTCTAGTTTTTATTCTAGCTTGAAGTTTTTCTGAATAATATATAATTTCTAGTATTTAAAATACTTCGTTGATGCTCTAGAGTATGTCGTGTTTGGCTTTTTACATAATAATATCATTTTTTTTAAACCTTGTTAACCTGTTTTCATTAGTTATTTCGTTTGTAAAATTGTATTGATTAATTCATAATAATTAGTGAAGATTTGAAAATCCGTTAGATTTTTACGCATGACTGTGTTTGACCTTCGATTTCATTTGGGTTATTCTACTTTTTATTATTTTTTAATTAATTGTTCCTTTTATTACGATTCTACAATAGTGAAACCTGAGGAAGAAAGTACAGAAGACTTAATAGAAATTAAACAAAAACTTGAAAGCACGATTGGAAGTGAAGAATTACAGCAGAGAATAACTCAAGCAAGAACAAGAGTTTCTGGCAGCATCAGTGAATCAGGTTCTATTGCAGATAGAAAATCTCTAAATGGGTCTTTGCACAGGTAATTTTAAGGAATGGTTGATGTATATTTAATTAACTATTTATTAACAGCGAAATTTCTACTCATTTTAAGAATTGCTTAGCTTGGTAAGAATGTATGTATGAAACTAAGATAAATCATATATTCAAATTATAGGCAACATTCTACAGATAGTCAACAATCAGGAAGTCCTTTACGAAGTAATAGTGTAAAGGAGAAAGACCAAGTTCAGTACAAAACTGGAGAGAAATTAATAGAGACTGAAAAAGCTGAAACTGGTAGTGTAAGTATATTTTAAATATATTGTCTGCAACGCGTGCGCTCAGATTATTTTAACTCGTGTAATTGTCATCCTTGTAGAGATATTCTTCTTTGCGCGCTAGTTGCAAAATATACTATTAATTTTATAATGAGACATATACTCTTATATAAGATATTTAAAATTGTACTGTTAATAGGTCAAATGGAAAGTTTATTCTCATTACTTAAAATCAATTGGATGGTTTTTGGCTGTGTCTACTATTGTTATGAATGCCATTTTCCAATCCTTTAGCATTGGTTCAAATGTGTGGCTGAGTGTATGGTCAAATGACAATACAACAGTTGTCAATGGAACAGCTAATACTTATAAACGTGATATGTATCTTGGTGTATATGGTGCACTTGGTTTGGGACAAGGTATGTTTTTTAAAATTATTATATTTTTTTTATTTAATTCTCATGTTTATATTAAAGGCATTTAGAACTGCTTTTTAAAAATGTTCTGATAAAAATTTATTATTAATAGTTGAATTTTAAATGTTAATTCAATATATTTTTTCAAAGTACAAAAGATATAAGAGATTGTCTGCAGATGATAACTATTTTCTTTTAATTTGATTTAATCACTCGCTTTCCACAGAAACTGAAATAGTTATGCCTACTTAGTTTAGTGAATATATTTTTGTCTGGATAAAAAAATGTCTACGTAGAGTCAAAATTCCAATAATTAAAGAGAAAATATATTAGTGGACACTAAATAACAATAAGTAACAAATCTTCAACAAGCCATATAACACAACTCACATAACATCTTTCAAATTTAATATCGTGATAGATCCGCGTATATAATTTTTAGAAGATTTTGATTAGTGGTTTGCTATTCGTCAAATAAAATAACTAAAGTACTGTGCATTTGTTAATAACACACTAATATTTAAAGCTAGGGAAAGTGTGGTTTGCTGTGTCTCCAAATAATGTTTAGAATTTTATACAGTTTTATTTTTTACAACATAGTTATATTTTTTGAGAATGTTAAGTTACCAGTAGAAATTTTCGAGAAATGTTTCTTAAGCTCGATTCATTTTTTTCATAATTCATTCGTTAGTTATTTCAAGTAATGTCTTGATTCGTGCATGACATGCCCTATTATCAATTTTGCATATATATGTTTTCATTACATATATAGAACATGAGATTTAGTGTATTTATAAACCCTCTATTATTGACAATACAGTTTCATTTGTTTGAAATATTCAGGGAAAAATAAACAAAAACATGCTGTATATATATACATTAAAAGAAGAGGCTAAATTAAATACATTAACTATATTATGTTACCAAAACTCAAACACACAGAATTACTTATGATAAACTCAGTAACTTAACAAACATAGTTAAATCCAAGCTTGCTTATAATAACTAACACATTGTTTGTCCAAAAGTGAGCAGCCAAATTAAGTAGACAATTTTCTCCTGTTTGCTGTGCCAAAACAAACGAAAAAACCTCACATTAACTTATTGTAAATTGAAAATAAATTTCAGCAACTTTTGTGCTTCTTGCGCAATTGACGATGGTTATCGGCTGTCTCCGTAGCAGTTATCTACTGCATTACAAGTTATTGTTTGGCATACTGCGCTCTCCAATTGGATTCTTTGATACCACTCCATCAGGCAGAATATTAAATCGTTTTGGAAAAGACGTTGACGTTCTAGACAACGTTTTACCACCAAACATTAAAGCTTGGTTATTTTGTCTAGCTTCGGTACGTGGGACTTTCACAGATCTCACATAAAGAGCACTAGTTTTAGTTTTATGTTTTAGTCCGGTAAAAAAAGTAACACGTGCAACAACATTTTTTGTCGTAACAGTGGTATAACTATCTGTTTCTCAATCGATCTCAGTAAAGTCTTAATCACATCGTCGATGTTAATAACGTTGCCACAATGTCTAGTTTTTGATAAGTAAAATTGTGCGTGAGTTAGAATAAGTGGGCTAATAAAAACACGTATAATGTTCCGTTACTTTTTTCATAATTAAAACACGAAACGCTGAAAACAGTGGTCCACCAATAAGTACAAAATATAACTAACTCTTTTAATTTTTAAAGGCTGAATTAGATTAGACTAGTGAGTAGATAACGCATATCACAACAAATATCCCACGATTTCCAATTGTATAAATTCTCAATTAAAGAGTATCGATTGATTTTTACGTGTATAAACTCTTCCTTAACACGTGTGCAGTACTAACAGTATTTTTATTAACGCAAAATGCACGTTGTAGCATTCACATGTCCAGCGCACAGCACCGCTCACGAAAATGGAAATAGTTATTTGTGATCGCAAACATTTTTATGCACAAAATGTATGATAGTCTCCGCAACGAATATTCTATAATTTTTATGTTTTTTCTGAGTTAAAAACACAGTTCTATTCTATACATGTTTGAATTTTTCTAAAAATTGTTTACATTTTAGGTTTTTTTTTTTATATTAAGCTTATTATTATTTTATTTAATCGTAGTCAACAACCTACACTTTGCATACTATGTATAAATTTTAGGCTTGATCAACTTTGTGATGTCGTTAGCTCTGGCATTGGGATCTATAATTGCTTCCAAAAGAATTTTCGCAAATTTGATACATAGGATTCTTCGCACTCCGATGTCGTTTTTTGACACCACTCCCTCTGGTCGTATTCTCAATCGACTCGGCAAAGACATCGATACCGTTGATAATGTTTTACCAATGAATCTACGTATGTGGGTTACATGCTTTTTCTCGGTATGAAACTCAATGATGCGTTTTCTCTTAATTCAATATTCTATTTTCCACGAGAGGAGACGCACGGCAAAATTAAATTTTTCAATCTTCAATTATTGATAGATTTATAATATTTCCGAAAAATGCTAAAAAATTTTAATTTTATAATATATTTGAAAATTTGAAAGATTTAATTTCTCAACTTTCTTATAAAATACAACATCTCGCTCTCTTTTGTAGTTAAAAGGCATTTACACATATTTATAAAGAAATCCTTTCACGAACTGACGGAAAAAAAAAACAAGATTTCACTAGAGTAGAATCTTAAACATTTCGAATTAATTTTAATCTTGATCTGTCTATAATCTCTGTCTGTAGTCTCTTTTCCACTGTAGACTAACTACACAATCATATGATACACATCAATAGTAGTACACGCAAATTATTAAAAGAAGCGATCATAATTCCTGAAAAGCATGGTTTAGGAAAAACCATTATTAAAAGTGACGTTCAGAGGTTTTGGGCTTTTTCATAATATTATAAGTCGAATTTGAAACACCCACACATACATTGTCCCGAGTGTAAAAATGAAACTGAGAACTGAATGTTTTACAAAAATAGTGAGTTTGCAGGAACGTTGAAGTCTGCCGTTTATATGAATAGCCTTTTTTTGTGCGTATAGCTTTTGTTTACAACTGCAAAAGCAATGCCATCATTGCCGATATTATGTTTTGCTTGAGTATACAAAGAACATTCAATAGATTTACATTCAATGCATTATAAGGATTGTAATAAAAAGCAAATCTGCAAACCGAAAGCAAGGGAAATGTACTTTAAGATTTTTTTTTAAATGAGCCACTGTATTTCAGCATTAACAATGAAAAAAAAAATTTAAATCATTTTTCGAAATACTGAGTAATTCATATGGAAATACCGAACTATAATGTGAGATGTGAGTTCGGAAAATTTATAGTGTTTTGGCTTTTCGATTTGCAGCTTTACAAGTAAAAAAGAAAATTATGAAATGTCAAAAGTGATAGTAAATGTGTGTAACGTGGGGTGATGGGTCTTTGAAGAGGTAGTGTTGTGTTACAGTATTGGGAACGGTATGTGCCTCGTTGTCGGTGCATCTCGGCACCCTGAGGTCGTCCACCTTGATGTTTCGCGAGGCTTTAGACAACACATTGCGCGGCCCTATGTCCCTGTTCGACACGGTGCCGATCGGTCGTATTCTGAGCCGTTTCGGCCCCGATATTGATACCATGGATAACAAACTTCCGATGTCGCTTATGCAGTGGCTATCCTGTTTGTTTAGGGTAAGCTACGTTCTCGCCTACTGTTCCGCGACTGTTTCTTATTTCTTTTTTTTTTTTTTTTTTTTAAGTATGAACATATTCTTATAATATGCGCACGAGGAGAACAATATACCAAACGTATCTTTTTATATACATACACACACAACACATATATTTATACTATTAAGCTTCAATGTGCCAATAACTTGTAAAGATGCATTCATGTTTTTGCGCTTTAAAAATTTTCCGCAGTTGTGTCGTGATCGGGGTATACTGTCTTTGCGAGTGGAAGCTTCTGAAGCAATAATTCCGTTTCATTGTTTATGTGTTTTTTTTATAGAACGAGATTTATCAAGATTCAATCGGTTAAATACAGTTTTCCATTCATCGATTTACTGACAATTAATAAATCAATGACGTTGGCAATGACTATGAATTGATATCTACTGTCTAAAGATCATAGTTTTTCAATAATACAAAGCAATACTAAAATTTGCATATTTTTTTAAAATTTCAAAATATAGATAAGTCTTTTTTTCCAAAGTATTTTAAATTCTAAATTGAGCGTAAATAAGTATAAATTTAATGACTTTAACCCTGGTTATGACACATCCTGTGGGTCTTAATGAACGTGCTATTATTGCGATTTCATATCGAGGCATCAAAACTATGCCAATCTAGATTTTACGAATTTAATAATTTCGTCTATAATTAACACATTCGTTATTAGGTCCAAGTGCTTGTTACAAAACTTCTCTCTATGGGAATTATAATCATCTTCTAACAGTGACCTTCAATAGGATATTAAACAATATTTATAATCTGAGTAACAATTCTATATATAGCGTGGACAAAAGTTGATTAACACAATTTGTAATTACACTCATTAACAGACTATAAAATACCTCTTATATAACACATTAACTACTTTTTTAAGAGATGTATTGTCGACCCCAAATATATAATTTCATGTCAATGTTTTTTGTTAGTGTCAAAAATTACACGTTGTTCATGCTTATTGTGCTCTTTCAGATTATGCTGGGAATACGTTACATCTAATAAGTGGAAATCATTTGCATCTTCTTTTTTAATTTTTCTGATAAAAATCAAGCATTTCACGATAAATAACAAATCCAGTGGCCATTTATTCATAAGAAAAATTAAAAATCATAAGACAAGAGTTCTTAATAATAATTTTCTATAACAAGAGCTAGCTATATGTTAAATTAAACAGGGTTTGTTATCATTAAAAAAATATATTAATTTTTGGGATAATTCGACGCCATTTGAGTGGCATGTCAAAATGTCTCTGATTGTGAAAAATCGAGAAATTCGTTGGAATCAATTAAGGACACAATTATACAACTAATGTTTGACGGTTCACGGTTCGATTAGTAGAAAGTTACTTGCTTGTGCTTGGAAATGTTTCCCTCTGTTCTTACACTTGCCTGCTGCCATTCATCTGCCTCCACTTAGTCACCTCTACCTTGTATCGAAATTTGCTAAGAGAAAATTCATTCGATTCGATTACTTCATTGGATATCAATGAAATTAATAGTATTTTGAAATCTATATTTTATTTCAATAATTTGAATTCTTTTAATTTCATTAATTTTACGTTTTACTGTTTACATTTATACAAAAGATCAAAATTTTTCTTTTTTATTATACGTTTGATTAAATTATATTTTTATTTCTTTTTTTTAACTTTTAACAATCTTACTTTTGTTACATTATTAATAAATTTAATCGATTTATTAGCAATATAATCTATTTTAATGATGTATTAACTCAAGGTTAAATAATTTTACAATAATGATGGATAAAACTGTCTAGTAGACAAATTATCAAAATATATTATTTAATAATAATAATAATACTTAAAAAAAGAAATAATAATAAATAGAATATCTCGTTGCTATTCAATGAGCTTTGTTGAAAATTTGTTATTTCTCACAATCTATTTCCTTTGCTTTCTTTTAACCACCAAAATAAGGGAAACGGTAGCATGCCACAGCAAACTTCACCCCCTTGCAAAACACGAGCCAGTGCGTGTGAATCGTGAAAGAGAGCAAATAAAAAAAGGCGCAAAAGTTTTTGGTACACACTGAGATACGTGTATAGATTTGTGCATGCACATAATATATCGTGCGAGCCAATTGTTACTATAGGCCTGGCAATTAGCTTTTCTATAATCGTTTCGCTCCCCTTTTCGCCCGCTCGTTTTCTCCCACTCTGTCTCATTCGGTACAGAACAATTTTTTTCAATATAGTCGCGAACTTTTTTCCTCGATCCTCGTTAATCTGGATTTCGCCATGATTATTTTGCGAATCCAGCTCGAAGGATATAAAATAATTTTAAAAAAATGGTACATTGTATCGTTAAGAGGAACAGTTAAAGACGCATTATTATAGACGAGTCGCGGATAAAAAAAGAAGTGAATCAATTTGAGTAAAGGGAGAATCGAGGACAAATGTGCATAGAGCGAAATAAAAATAAAGAGAGAAAGAGAGTGCAAAAAAAGATATGAAATGAGCTTGGTGAAATAGAGAAAGTATGATGGCTGATGGGACAAGAATGACGAGCCGGCACGACGTGTCTGATGTTGTTGTAGCGGTGGCGAGCTTTTTCTGTGATTTGGCTCCGCAGCTGGGCTGTTGGCTGGCGGCACGTCAGCTGCACATCGTGATGCTGCGCGGAGTGATGCGCGCCCCGCTGACCTTTTTTGACACGACACCCATCGGTCGTATTATCTCCAGGTTCGCTAAGGACGTCGATGTCCTGGACACGTCTCTCCCCCAACAAATTTCCGATAGCATCTATTGTATGTTCGAGGTAATTTTAATCAAACAAAACAAAAAGAAGAACAAAAACAAACGTAACGAAATCCAACAGATTGCGCTGTTTATTTCAATCAGTTGCGATAGGATGTTGTGATGCAATGGTATATTATATTTTTGCATTTTGTTAATATACCCTGACAGAAAAAATCGTGGTCTAGATATCTATAATATCCGTATTTTTATCATAGAAAATACTACTTTGTTACTCGAAATGCTTAAAATTTTTACAATGCTTTATTTTTCTTTCAGGGTATTATTGTCTAGTACTAGGAAGTCCCGAGAGTACAATTTCATTTTAGTTTTAAATATGAATTTCGTAAATTTTATGAGTCAAAAGTCTTTTGTAAGTTTGTATTTTATTTTACGTAACTTATTTTCTCAGTTGTGTTTTATTTATTTTAAAAAGATTTTTCTGTAATTGTATGACTGTACTGGTTTACAAACTCAAGTGTTATTAGTTGATCTTTACATGTCTTGTTGTATCAAACATATTATTTTTCAGTAGTGTTTTAATCCTTTTTTTTCAATCAAAATACTGATCATGTACTATAATATTTTCATTGTAAGTTTGGACTTTTTATTGCATAATTCTATTTCTTTTTTTTTTAATTTATAAGCTTTTCTACTCAATAAAATAAAATATTTTGAAAAGTTTCGACAAACTTACTAAAGACTTAATGGTATGCAAATTTTTAATTTTAATTTTATGCCTTATTTATCATAGCATAGTAAATATACAAACGATATAAAAACATATTAATTTAATAACAGATAACTACATAGCATAGGAGTAGTATCCTTGTCGACATAGCGATATGTGCGAGTGAAAATGTGTATTGCATTTTTTGTATATTATTTATTTTCAAGGATTTTCATTCAATGTTTTATATCATTATCGGACGTTTTTGATTGGTTGTTACAATAATTTTTTTAATGTTTTTGTTTGAGCTTTATCCGTTGTGAAACAAAATTCTGCACGGGTTAATTTTGACGTTTAGTCATATGCGAGTGTCCTCGGAAAATTGTATGATTTATTAGTTTATAATCGTGATTTTTCTGTGTTGCAAAGAACGTAAAAAATAAGGAATCAGTAATTGTATAATTGTGTCCATCATATTGGTTTTCCTTGTATGTAAGCAGTATTTTTATGGCTTTTAAGAGTGTGTGTATGTACATATTGAAAAAAAAAAAAAAAATTATAGCAAACATTTGTTCGTTACAAGCACTGACTTTGACAAGTACATGTTGGTGGGCCGGCGAAATTCTCAGTTGTATATATGTTGTGTTGTTGAAAAAGAAACATTTTGTCATTCATTCATTCATTCATCTTTATACACAATTTTGGAAACGAAAAGCATGATGTTTTCTTTCAAGTTGCTTTGAAGCTTATCTCTCTGTTTCATCTTAGTCTTATTATGAAGGGAATTTGTTCCTCAAGTTATTTAAGTAGCGTATCGATATCTGAAACCAATAAGAGCGCTATCGGTCGACATGCATAACTATTTATGCAAAGGGAATCCGTAAACATGCCTACTCCAATGGGAGGGGACAAGGCTTAACGGTGCTCTTGTTCCTTTTATTTATCGATATTCCATCTGATTTTGTTATCATTGCATAAGAAATATCATTAATCACATCGTGTGCTTATTTAGTTGTAATATCGTACAAATATTCCATCATATTTAATGCACTCACGAGCTTTTTATCGGTCGTCTTAAAAATACTTTGTACAGTTTTTGTAATTTGCTTCGTTCGTAGATATCGTTCGTTCTATTGCTAGGTCACGAGTGTCATAACGACGTATTTTGATTTCTTATCTTCACATAGTCGTGGATTTTATTGAATATCAAACATTTCGATTAACATCTCTGTTATCTTATTTTTGAATGCATTTTTTTTATATTAATTTCTGTTTCTGTTTTTTAGAGTAAGATTAGAGTATTTTCGTAATGATAATATAACAATGTGTGTAAGTAACATAATGAGGTAATGAATAAGCATGTGAAGTGGAGAATCATAGTGTCAGTGGCATTCGGGCCCTTTAAAACGACGTTTCTCTTTCTACTTAACTATGTCTGACATTTTTATTAATTTTCAAAGTTTTTTTTATCAACGCGTTATTACGGTATACCGGTATAACTTTATTGAAATGTAAGATGACAAGAGCGCCATAACTATACTTGAGGAGCGAGGAACTTTTTTTTATCATTTTTTTTTACTTATTTTTACATCAAAACTAGTCTCTCTCTCTCTCTCTCTTTCTCTCTCTCTCTCTCTCTCTCTCTCTCTCTCATCTATCTATCTCTATCCATCTCTATCCATCTCTCTCTCGATCCAATCCTCTGAACAGCAAACCAGCGTCGTCTGGCCACGGAGAGCGGCGCTAAAGCAGAACTCGTGTTTCAGGTGATCGCCACCCTCGTCGTCATCAGTTACAGTACACCGATTTTTATAGCCGTTATCCTCCCCATCGGGGTGCTCTATTACTTTATCCAGCGCTTCTACGTCGCGTCATCGCGTCAGCTGAAGCGTCTCGAGTCGGTCTCACGCTCGCCGATCTACTCGCACTTCGGTGAGTCCGTCACGGGTGCCCAGACAATTCGCGCCTATGGCGTGGAGGACAGGTTCGTCAAAGAATCCGAGAGCAGGGTTGACTTCAATCAAGTGTGTTACTATCCGAGTATCATTGCCAACAGGTATACCTAATCGTAGTTATGGCTGTTGCCCCACTTAAAACATATACATTTCTTTGTGCTCCTCATTTCTTATATGTTTTTGTTATATACATTGTATTAAATTGTATTTCTTTGTTGTTTAGATGGCTGGCTATAAGATTAGAGATGGTTGGAAATTTCATAATCTTCTTTGCTGCGCTGTTTGCTGTGCTTGGTAGAGACACCATGAATGCTGGACTTGTTGGCTTGTCCATAAGTTATGCGTTACAAGTAAGTCCAGAGATAATCCCTAAATGCAATTATCAAAAGATGCTTCTCACAAAACACACGCAAACATCTCCATTTTTAGATCACGCAAACTCTGAACTGGCTGGTGCGAATGACATCGGACGTGGAGACGAATATCGTCGCCGTCGAGAGGATAAAGGAATACGGCGAGACGCCGCAGGAGGCGGCTTGGGCCGCCCCCGAAAACGATCCAGACAAGGAGTGGCCGGCGCACGGTAGCGTCGACTTTCAGGACTATAAGGTGCGCTACAGGGAAGGACTTGATCTCGTCCTCAACGGTATCTCCTTCAACGTTAACGGCGGTGAGAAGATCGGTATAGTTGGGCGCACTGGCGCCGGTAAGTCTTCGCTCACACTCGCGCTCTTCCGTATTATCGAGGCAGCGGGCGGCAAAATCCTGATCGACAACGTCGACATCTCCAAGCTCGGCCTGCACACTCTGAGATCGCGGCTGACCATCATACCGCAAGACCCCGTGCTCTTCTCCGGTAGTCTGAGACTCAATCTCGACCCGTTTAACATGTGCTCAGATGATGATCTGTGGCGGGCGTTGGCTCACGCTCATCTCAAAGATTTCGTCAAAAGTAAGCTTGCGTTTTGTTGATTGAGCAATTGTGGTAAAATGAGTAGTGGTTATTACGGATATTGTGATTGTTTACAGGTTTGCCGAACGGTTTGACGCATGAAGTGACTGAGGGAGGTGACAACTTGAGTGTCGGTCAAAGACAATTGATATGCTTAGCAAGAGCTTTGCTGAGGAAAACGAAAGTCTTAATATTAGACGAAGCGACAGCTGCCGTCGATCTTGAAACCGATGACCTCATTCAAAGGACAATCCGTGAAGAATTTAAAGATTGTACAGTTCTCACTATTGCTCATAGACTTAATACTATTCTCGATTCAGACAGGTAAGACTTGACGAGTCGATCTCTTTCGTGATTCTCATTTCAATATTAATTGATACTAAGGTTTATTTTATATGAATTTTTTTTCAGGGTTATTGTCTTAGATAAGGGTTCGATCGTCGAATTTGATTCTCCCGACACCTTGCTCCAGAAGCCAGACAGTTCTTTCTACAGCATGGCCAAGGACGCCGGTTTAACTTTATAATAAAGTACCCCATAGGTTTCGTCAATTACTGAATATACAATCTTGCCTGGGAGCTTGTCGATCGTAGTAAAAATCTATGTTACGTTACCCTACCTGCAAATCTCACGATTTTGAACCGATCGAACTGTTAATTTGTCAGAACTTCAGTAGACTATACATTTTCAGACAAGATCTTGCGTCTCGTTCAAATAATGTTTCACTAGATTTGCTTATAATATACGTACGTAAATCAAGTCATTTTAACTACTGCCAATTTTAAGCAAGTTATTGTATTATTGTTATTACTGCAAGTAGGTATATTGCGCATAGAATGTCTAAGAATAGGTCATTGAAAGAACAAGATAAAAAGTGTTGCAGTTTTAGTACTCTTTTTTACTACTTTAGTTTATATTAATGTTAGGATTTCTATGAAATCAGATCTTTGCAGTATATTTCGATTTTTTGCAAAAGATCTTTTTGAGATCACGTTTTTGTTTAATTAATAACAATTTCAATTTGATAGTATGAAGGTACTACTATTTCAGAGTTAAAATTTTCAATGAATTTATAATAGTATTATTTTTTTGCACTTTTTCTTCTATCTTGCAATAATACTTGCATACAATCTACTATTTTAAAACTAATCAAGTTTTTAATTGCTGGATTAGTTTTTCATACTTATACTCAATCCCAATGTAAAAAATATTTTTCGTACTTCAAAAACATTGGGCCTAAAACTATGAGTACTTAAGTTTTTGCACTTAATTTTTTATGAAAACATTAAAACAACACTCAAAAGCCTTATACAATCATACAATTTTGTTCGTATCATAAATGATCGTTAAAAATCACATCATCTCTTAATGGAAATGTCATCTACTTAATTTAAGTATTGTATTTTTGAAGAAAATTTTTATCGTGTTGTCCTTAATTATTGCACAACTTTAGTACTGAAATTAAATTATTATTTAATAAGTTAGTGAAAATGTGTATGACGATTCTTTTAATTAGTGTTTTCATTGGTTAATGTAGAAAGAAATAATAGTTACTTAATAGTTGTAATAAATGCGTTTTTTGATAACGCAGTTATTTTTACATTGAAATGAACTGCTATTCAATGTAGGTTACGTTATGTACTTGTGTTAACTTAACAAAATGTTGAAAAATGATAATGGTAAAAGTGGTAGATATTTTTGAATTTCAAAAATTGATAAATTAAAGCAAGGGTTCGTTTTGACATATAACACACCAGTGAAGTAGTTCTAAATCCCATTCAGAATTTTATCGATGATTCAAGAAACCCTGTAAAGCTATGAAATTTAGTAAAAAGATCATTCTGGAGAGATTCGTGCCCTCTTCGCTCGTAGTTATTTAATACCACGTTAACGTGCCGTCTGTAAAATCCTGCGCTGTACATATCCCTACTCTCTTATGATCAAAAGAAAGTTTAAACTTTGAAAGTCCGTAATAAGCAGCCGTACACAATATTACTAAAGTTGATGCGGAAAGCAATTTAATTAAGAGCAGTTGATTAACCATAGAGAACGTTGTTATTGAAATATTAATGCTATTAAACAATCAATAAAAATGAAATGGCACATTTTTGTAAATAATGCTTCCAAGTTTAAACTTTGTTATAGCGAACGATTTGTAATCGTCTAGCATTTTACTACATACTGTAAAATAGTTGACATCTTATTTTCATCAAGAACTACAATAAAAAAAAGAAAAAAGAAAAAAAAATAAGCAAGCATTGAACAATGTGAAGCCGAATGTGTACGAAGTTAAGAAAGACGTTGAGGAAATCAGACGCATATAAGTTGCAGCATCATGCGCATAAATGGGATAAGTGCCTTTTTGTAAGAATGATATACGAATGCTAGATGTTTACGGTATCTTAACGGTGCTGTGCATATGTATATTACAAGAAACCGAAGAAATAAGGGAGTTTAGACGGTAGCGTCGACGACGAAAAATAACTTTACATACTAGCAAACCTTGCCGTTTCAATTTGAATACTCGAATTTTTAACTTGAACCATACATTCCTTACATGATCAGTTACTATCAGTTTTGGTGGCCTTGTATACATAAAAATATTCTAATTTGCAAAGATTTGCGCCTTTTTATCATATGGCAGCCGATTATGTATTAAAATTATCGAAAAAAATAAGTATGTAAAGCGTTTAACAGCGAGAAATTTGAAGCGTAATAAAATACGCTTTGTTCTTTGAATGTTTTTTCTGTCCTTTATAATAACAGAGTAACTTTTATTACGGCCTAGAGTATTGTAAAATTAATATTTATTACTTTGAAAATAATGCTAATAAATTGGAGGTCAAAAATTAAATTGAAATAAATTTTTTATTCTACCTGCTTCTTATTTTTTCTATAAAAAATTTTGTCATTAACAATTTTCCATAAATAATATAAAATTTTCTTAACATGATAAATTATAAAAAGTAATTATAGTTTGCATGCGATTTCTGAACTATTTTTTTAATCCATCTACATATATTTCGAGTTAGTGTAAATTTTACTTTTTAATGTTATCAATTATTTTCAGGGTATTTTATAAGAAAAATTTTTTTAATTTATTATAAATATATTATGATCATAATTTCAAACATACCTCCAAAAATCGCGCCAATCATGTCAACCAATGAGCGCTCTTCATATTTTTGTGAGGGAACTTTAAGCCAATGGGAGCGTTTGTTACATTTTGTAGCGCTCAAACTAGATCTTATTGGTTGAAGTATCTTGGGCATTTAAATTCATGCGGACGTCGGACGGTTGAGCATTTCTGTTTGAGTTCAGAAAAGACGCGGTTTCGGAGTTATCCATTGCACCGTTCTTTCTCTACATTTGGATTGATTAAATACATTGATTAAAAACCTTAAAAACTTTTCCTCTTCACCGCACTCGGTTAATAAATGTTTTTATTGTTATCTTAGTATAATCGAAAATTCGTATATAGTACCATTGACTGCATTTTTTGTCGAAAATGGCTGGAATTTTTCAGATCTTTAGTGAAACAGAAAATAACAATTCGTTGTCGTTGAATAAAGGTACGTCATTAGTAAGTAAATTAATTAAATTGGAAAAATGCTTTAAAAACCTCATCTGTTAGGTAAAGAGAACGTGAAACTGAAATCGAATGGAAGTAGTGGATTTACATCGGCTAAAAATTTCAGTCAGCCATTGAACAAACCTAAAGGTCTTTCTATTAGATCAAAGTCAGATATAAATGTTTCTATTTCTAACAATTCTGGAGCTAGCAAATTGAACCCAAAAAAAACTATGCCAGAAGACAGCAAGCATTGTTTTTCAGTTAGACAATTAACATCTCCAATGAAATTAAAAGCATCAAAGGTAAATATTTAATTTTCATTATTTTAATTTGCTATTTTCTTTCTTCGTTTATGAATATTACCAATGATTTTTATCATAAATTCAATAATATTATATTTATATAGAGTAACTCAAATGCAAATTTAAGTGAAAAAAAATTATCACCAAAAATATCATCTCCAATAATGCAGAATGTTATAGATGATTTTGTATTCAAAAAGCCAACAACACCAAAGAAGTTTATAAGTTACCCAGAAGATTTGTATTATGATTATGACTCTTCTGAATATATTGGTGAGTTATTCAATTTATTAATTATAGATTGATTTAAAAGGTATATGTTGGTGAATAAGTGTGCATTATGAGAATAATATTTAAAAAAAAAACTATGATTTTTAATATTAAACATATTATTTGCCATACAATGTAGCTAAAGAAATGGAGAGTATTTTTAATGCAGATCGATTGTGGTTGAGGTCTGTAACCAAAATGGATGATTCAGTAACATCAATTGAAGATGAAGGATTTATCTCTGGTAAATATTAAATAAAATTTTTTTCTGTATCTTGTGATTCAAAAGTTATTAATTACTTAATGTATTCAATTTAGATCCTGATTCCGACTCTTTTCTAATCCAACCAGAAATGTCATTATCATTTTCATCTTTAGATGATGTTACACTTCCGGAAATTTCAGATAGTGATGATGACTAAAGTTTCTACAATTCAACTTTCATTATTTGCTCATCGATGAGATGAATGAATGGCTGTGTTACTTATGAAGATTAGATTATAATTTTAATTTATTTGAATTATACAACTGCATGATGCAGAATTAAATTGTAATGTATAATTCAAATAGTTTCTCATTTTTAAAAACTGTTTCTGGAGTTAAAAACATCAACTTTCTTTTCAGTATTTTAAATATTATAAAACGCAAAGTGACTGATTAAAGATTTAATAAATATAATTTTACTTATTAGAAAATATATAAAACCTAGATATAAGTCAATTATTGTAGCAACAATTTGTACAAGCATGATATTTTGTAACAATTTTATATATTAAAAATGTGTTGTATTATTAATTTTGGAGTTAATAAATCAATGTGTATTTTTACGAAATGCTAAATTCTATATTGTTTATTTTTTGACGACATCAAAGTATATCTGAAAGTAGAGTTAAAAAAGTATACATAATACAGTGGGTTTGCAGGGTATAGTGATTTTACTTGTTTTATTTCTGAAATTTTTTTTTTAATTTTTGCTTAATTTTTATTTTGGAAAAAATCATCTATCTAAATATACAAAATTAAGATACCTGCACATTAAAAAAAGTTGTTTTTGAGTTTTACAATTTGGATATAAGGAAACATGAGAAAAATGATCAAATTATGGCGTTGGCATTATACCTACAATGCTTTTTTAAAATTTGTTATCAATTTCTTTTCGTTGAAAGATAACAGCAATAAATAGGTACCTACTTCTATGAAATTTTATATTTTTATCATAATTCATGCATCGGTATCTTTTTTTGAATTTCCGTTTTCAAAAAGTTTGCAATTGTAAAATATTTTCTGATACCTGCCAAATAAATTCGATAAAATATGAATTCCATACTTAAATAGAAAATATTTAAAATTCTTATACTTTTTAGGTATATCTTTTTCAAAGTTTTTATGTTTGTTAATAAATTGAAAGGTCCGCTTAAAATTCGTACTTCAGCGCCACTTTTCTCATATAACCTATAATTCTATAGTGTTCAACTGTTTACAAATTAGGTACATCTTGCTAAATAAGTACGAATTGTATAGGTACTTACAAGTGATGAACAATTTACCGCGAAAGAGTGGTAATGTTTAATGATTGCAAGTAATATTTTTTTTGTTTATAATCGTGTATTTTAAGATGTATATAATTCAAATTAATTTTAATGATAATTAACAGAAAACGTTTTAGTTAATCTGATAAATAAAAATAAAAATGGCTAGTCAAAGTATCGAAATGAACCAAGAACTTGCAAAGCATTTGTTAGTAGAAGGAGGTACATTAGTACTTCTAGATGTACCTGCTGGAACTGATATTGGTATTGACATCAAGTCATGGAATAGTGCTGAAAATTTCAAGGGGATTAAAATGATTCCCCCTGGATTTCATTTTATCCACTATAGGTTAGTAGCTTAGTAATGTTATATATCAAAAATAGTGATGATTGAACAATCTTTTTTAATTTAAAAAAATGTTTAAAGTGCTACAGATCAATATGGAGAAATGGCTCCAAGAGTAGGATTTTTTCATTATTTCAACCAACAAGATTTTCTTGTTAGGCAATGGGATATGAAACTTGAAGATGTCAGTCCTGAACGTAAGTAATTGAAATAATTTCACTATTAACATTAAATTTAAATAAGCATCTTTCTATATATTAATCAAATTTTTTATATAGACGTTCCTGAAGAAACGGTTCACAGATTAAAAGATAATCTGAAAGAACTTGACAGATATTTAGGGGCATATCCATATGATATGTGGAAACAATGGAAAGATTTAACAAATACAATAAACAAAACTCTAATAGATAGATGTGCACCAGAATGTGGGTATGTTTTAATTAAATTTTAATATTAGTTTTTGTATCAGCTAATAATGTATTACAGTCTTAACTGCATTTTAGTTTTGTTCGTTCTGCACTAGAATTAGTTAATTATGATGATGCAACAAGACCTAGAGGCAGTGATGTAAGCAGAAAAAGGAAGCGAGGAGCTGGTCTTACTCTTGAAGAAAGAGAAAAACAGTTATTGCCAGATCTCAAACCTGTACCAGGAACAGAACTAAGATTAACTGAATTGCCAGAAAAATTTTATCCTGATGGTGCAACACCAGCAGAAATTACAAGACATTCATTGGATACCAGTTATGCATTGGAAATACTTCTTAATAAATTGAAAGAGTATGAATTAAATTAAAAAAATTATTTTTTTAACAATATTAAGTTCAAACTACTATCATTTTTATGTTTTCTAGTCCAATGGAAATAATAGGTGAGTTACAATTATCATTCATATGTTTCTTGGCTGGACAAAGTTTAGAATCGTTTGAGCATTGGAAAGGGCTTGTTTCATTGATCTGTAAAGGAGATTCTTTAATACCTGGCCGAAGAAATATATATGTTGAATTTCTGAAAGTATTAGAAATACAGTTATCCTATGTTCCCGAAGAAGTTCTTTGTGATATTGTAGCAAGTAATAATTTTGTTTATCATAATTTGCGAAAATTATTTGCTAATATTGAGTCAAACTTAGAAGTTGATGATCGACTGAAATCATTAGCTACTAGGATAAAAGAGAGACTCACAGAAAAATTTTTGTGGGATTTTAGACATTTAGAAGAAGAGGAAGATGATGAAGCTCCTGTAGTAGTATCATTAGATTAATGAAAAAATGATATACATATATTTGGTTGCCAAATAAAAAATAAAAATAAAAAAAATCAATAAATAATTTTTCAAACTGAATTTCCATTTGCAAAAAATTGTTCGATAATCAAAAGAAAGAAAGATTTACTTTATGTGAGAGAATTACAAATATAAGTTTTTAATATAAAAAAATAAAAAAATAAAAAAAATGTTTCCGCCCGGGATCGAACCGGGGACCTTCCGCGTGTTAGGCGGATGTGATAACCACTACACCACGGAAACGCTTGAGAAGTGAACGTAATATACACCTCTCAGCCGGTGGATTCTAACCTTATATACTAAAGCTGTGCATACGCATGTGTTGACTATATATATATTTTTTAAGACACCGATAGATAACTGATTTCTGTTTATTATTTTTTTCATACACCTATATTAACAGATTTAATTTATTTATTCGATATATTTAAAATTAAAAATTTTTGTGTTACGCTAATGGATGAATAACAAATTTTGTAGTTAATGATACTTGAAATAAAACAAAAAATTTTTATTAATTAAATTTATTTTAAATTTATAATTTAGAATACAAGTATTTACAGAAAATATTTATAGTAATTATTTTAATTAATGGCTTTGTGAAGGGTACAAACAACTTGATAACTAAATAACAGTAACATAAAATAAATAAGTCATCCAATTAAAGAAATTGTATCTAAGAAATTAAAACTTTTTGGTGGATCTCTTTTCTTCTTTTTTGGTGCTGTAATTAAAAAATACAATTGTTATTTCATTCAATAATTGGTGCAATTTTTAATAGGATTAGTAACTTACAGACAGAATTTGATGAAATAGAAATTTCTTCAGTTGCAGGCTTTTTATTTCCATTGGGTTTTGTTGCAATTTTCACCAGACATGTGCCAGTCACTGTTTGAGCTTCCTTCAAAATATAGATTCTTCTTATTCATTTTATTTCCTGATTTATATTTTGAATATTTGGAGAAGTATAAAAGTAGCTAACTATTAAATTGCTTTAAAAATCGTGTTCACATTTGACATTAAGTTACGTAACTTGATTTGTTTAAACGTATATTAAAGTAAATGACATTGTTTATTGTATTTTACTGTATCAAGTATATATCATCTTTTATGTCTATTTAAAAATAAATGAATTTTGTTATTTAAATATCACTATTCAATTTTTTAATTTTTCAAAACTTTTATTAAACTTTAGTAAATGTCATCAATATAAGTAATTTTATTATCTAAATCAAAATTAAAGAATGGGTCCATTCTCGTTTCACGTTTCTGACGCTAAAACAACAAACACAAAATAATAGAATTTACTAATAACGTATACTGATAGATATTTTTCAATATTTAAATCCCTATTTATATTTATCAATTAGCGGATAAATATTTCAATAAATTAATTAATAATTAACAACTTACGGGACGATGGTGTGGGCGATGTGGAATTGGAGGCTTAGGTCGCTAGATAATAAAATAATTGTTAATTTTTTTCATAATATTATTAGATCTAATATGTCGTGAATATAATTTAATTTACTGATTGAACTGGAGTTTGATTTTCGGGCCTATGTCTGTTTCGTGCCGCAGCAATGATTGATATGCAGATGATTATAATTATAAAAATAACAGGATATTTCATTTTTATATTTCAACTAACAATTGAAAGAATCACAAGTTGCGAAAATACTACACTGTACCCCTGCGGGAAGTTTACAAGAAACTGTTAGATTTACTCGCGTTCGATCCATTTTATACAATTTCCATGAACACGTTTGCTGCGTTAATATTAATTGCTTATGATGCAAATTTAATGTAATAGAAGCTCGTTCGGACTTTACTTCCTTGTAATTATCAATGATTATGTACGGCAAACTTACTTTATTTTTGTTAATTTGCATAACTTTCACGCCGTATGTAAGCGTATTATTTAATTTTAATATATCCTTAAAGTAAGCGTAATAGATGAATTTGGCCATATTAATAAATAGTATCAAGAGTACTTCAAATCGTTTCCAATTTAATATTAAATATGATAGTGTATGAATTGTTGTGGAAAGTTTTCGATTTATAATTATGAAGAAAGCCGAAGAGAGAGTTACTATAAAATCGTGTATATAAGTACATATGATTTGCGAAAATTTTAGTACGTTTTTTAGTTAATTTATATATTTCATTTGTAATTTAATCGGTAAACGTAGGTAAAATAAGTAAAAATAATTTCTTTTCGATTCACAGTTCATCATGTAAGAATTCATAAAAAAATTTTTTCTCATAGATGTAAGGTAGTTGTTTGAATGGTATCTTCTAAGGAATTATAAAAAAAATGATTACTGTATATAAAATCGTTTCATAAATATTATGAATAAATGAAATTATAACAGACTAAATTATAACGTGCAGCATTTTTTTTCACAATTAACTAATTCATTTTGGATAATTGTTACTGAGGGTCGATTGAACGGGGGTAGAATGCATATAGGACTATGGTCGAAAAGAAATAAATTATCAGTATGTTTTATATAAAAGTAAATAGTATATATTATTCGTTATGTAATCACACACTTTATTGAATTAAATTATTAGTTACATATAGCTCTCGTGCGCATTCCCCCTTACACATGACAATATGTATTCCTATCCGAAAAGCGGACATATATATCATTCGTATGTGAAATCGCCTTTTATTATTCTTTTTTTTTGTCATTCTTTGTAAGTCCCTCAACGCGCGTGCAAAGAAGAACGAAACAACTACGACCGCGTTAGCTCAAGAAAGCTATAAGAGTGAGATTGCGATTGTCATCCTGTCCTCGACGCATTTGTCGATGGCTTCGTTGGTCTTCTGAACGATGGTCTTGTCGTCCATGCAGATCTTCGTCACGTTCATCACGTGTTTCAGCTCCTTCCACTTGGACTCGTTCGTCTTGTCGTCCTTGAGCTTACTCCACTCGGCTATCTCCATGGTCTGCTTGTAGTTGAGGGGATTCGTGAAGAGATTGATACGACGAAGGCTGGCCGGCAGCTGTTTCACGAAGTCGTTGGGCAGCGAGACCAGCTCGTTGCCACGCAGATCCAGGTTGATGAGAGCCGGCAGACTCTTCAGGAAATCGATCTCCAGGCTGCTAATGCGGTTGAAGGAGAGATTCAGCTCGAGGAGCTTCGGCGTCTCCTTGAACCAGACGGCCTTGACGGTGGTCAGCTCGTTCCTCGGTAGCACCAAGCCTTTCAGCTCCTTTAGTCCTGCGAGTTTAAGCAACATTTTTAAAAGAAAATCCGAAATCAATGTAAAATTCAGTAAGAATCACCTAAGTGTGATAATATGCTCAAAAGAGTCTTGGATAGTTTAATATTATTAATTGCGCCTGTTCAAATTGAATATACTTAAATGCGTTTATTTCTTCGTAGCAAAATATTTGTCATCAAATGACACCCCCATACTTATAAATCAGAATAATTCCTCTAAACTGAATTTCACATACAAGTAGTATACTGAACAAAATCATTATATCCCTCCCAATCGAAAATAAACAATTGTGTATTATCATATACCCTTGAGAGCGTTATCCTCGATCTCGGCGAGCTTGCTGCTCCAGATCTCGATCTTGACGAGTTTCTCGGCGAACTTAGCGAACTGCTCGTTCTTCAGCTTGGGCACATTGGACATGGACACCCAGACCTGAGTGATGTTGGGCTTGGGCGCCTTCTCCAGGTCCTTATCGAAGTCCTGCGTCTGCACGCATACCCAGATCGAGTAGTTGCCCGGCTGCAGCAGAGTCTCGGCGCTCTCCTGCGACTTGGGGGGATTCTTGCGATAGCAGAAGCCATCGGCGTTGGCTACCGCCAGGGCGAGCAGCAGAAGGCCGCATGCGGCTAGCCGCGTCATCGCACCGCCGCTTCCTCGCAGCATCATCGTGGTGGGCACACTGAGCCCGCGCCCCAATGGCTACGGTGTTTTATACGGCTGTCCCCCTCGATCATCGGCTAACTAACTTGACGCGCGCGCGCGCGCACGGAGGGCTAGGTGCGTACCTATGTACATGTGTACCCATCGTGTATGCGTGTAAGAGTTGTAGGCGAGGGCGAGCACGTCGACATCACGACGTGTGTGTATGGGGAGCATGTAGGCACTTTATGTAGCGGGCAATTTGCGCTCGTTATATATTTTGTGCCGGCTTCAATCGGGCGATCCCCGGCGATCAAGGAGATGAGCCGTGCGCGCGCGTGCGTCAATCAGCGCCGCAGCGGAAAATCGGTTCATTTTGTACGCCTTTGTGCAGCGCGCGCGGTGCGCATAAGAGCGGCTGAATTGAATTAGGATGGTGCTGCTGCTGGTAGAAGATTCCATTCGAGATGATGAATGCGACGAGAGAGAGAGAAAGAGAGCGTATATAGTCGTCCTCGGGTGATAGTGTAGAAGGTGGCGAGATCGGTGAATCGGATCTCGACGAGAGTGGCTATTTTGTCATTTAGCGATATGTGGATCACGATGATGTTTTGACGTTTAGATCATTATAGGTGTTATTTGCAAATTAACGCAGATGTTTGATACGTGTATTATATGGTTATCGGTCAAGGTCGAACTGCGCAGCTTCTTATTTGCGCATTGTGAGATAAATAATTTGACGTTAAACGGCCTCATTATTTTGATTCGGATATAGTTTGATTTTTTAAACGACGACGATTTGGGGTGCGTCTTTGTCGCGCGACGTGCGAAAAGTAAGTGCGATTGTAAAAATGAATGGATCAATGCAGTTCTTTTTGATGGAATAATCTTCCGCACACCCTTTCTTATAGGATACTCTTAATAGAGTTAATGGAAATCTGCCGCAATTGGTTATTTAATTCTCTAAAACATTGTCTAGTCTGCGATTACAACCCTTTGGATCTTCTATACTAAATGACTTTATAGAATATTAAAAAAATTAAAAGTAGCATCGATAGAATGAAAAAAGAACTCAAATAAAATCTATGTACTTTGGAACTGTATTGTAATGTTTTACTCTCAATTAATTTATGTATCTTTGAATTTCCTTTTTACAAAATATAGTTAAAAAGCTTCTATATGAATTAGCAATAATAACAAATTTAACGTTCTTTCTGAATATAACTTTTATCTTTACTTTTCATCAAGTCAACAAAAGGCATTATTATGATAGTTGGGATCTGACTGGGGGAATGAACGACAACGGACAATAATTTAAAAATAATTTAAACGCAACTTTATTCATTGTTTCATTTTTGTATGTGTGTGTGTGTTTTTTTTTGTCACATAGTTCGCCTACAGTACATTGTATATGTCAAAGCACATCTCGGTAATTGTTATCTTACAACAGTGTACAATTATACATGTATAAATCGGATTTGTCGTGCTCGCTGCTGCCTCATCTCACTTCGTCGTCTTGATGGGCTCGACGGGCTTCTCGCCCTCCAGCAGTTTCGGATGTTCCACTGCCTTGTCCAGCTTGGCGAGCACGCAGGTCGCCAGCTCCTTCTGATCGTCCTTCTTAGCGATGGTAAGCTGACACTCCTTGACGAGCTTGTAGGTGTCGCGGATTCCGTCCACAGAGGCGTACGAGTTCTTCACGAGGCCGGGATTGTGGTTCGAGTACTCGATGATTTTCACGCCCTGCGACCACTCGTAGGGGTTCCACTGGAGGCCGACCTTCTTCAGTTTCGGCCACTTGGCCTTCATCGCGTCGACGTCGAAGCGCGTCAGTTGGTTCTCCGAGATCTCGAACTCCTGGATCAGGGGAATAAGGTCGAAAAGGCCAGCGTCGAATTCGCGGATCACGTTGCCGCTCAGGTCCAGACTCTCTGCACAAACAGCGGATGATCATTTAGTTACAGAAATCGCTTTTTACGCAGAAATTTAATGGGGGAGAAAAAAAAAAGAAAACGGAAGGAATTACCCAATTTCTTAAGATCCGTGAACCATCCCTTTTTAACCTCGGTCAGACGATTCCTGCGCAAGATCAGGGCTTTGAGCTCGGTAAGTCCCTTGAAGGCCTCCTCGTCGATGTTCTCGACGCCGCAGTGCACGACGCTGATGCCAAGGGCCTTGGTGGCCAGCTTCTGGAAGGCGTCCTTTTCGATCTTGGGCACGTGACTGTCGCGGAAGGCGACGTTCACGAGCTTGCTGGTGTTGGTCGGCAGCAGATCGAGGTCCTGTTTAAAGTTTTTGCTGCGCAGGCAAGTGTAAGCGTCGTGGGAGCCCGGCGTCGAGACGCCACGCTCGAGGAAGCAGCCGGCCTGAGCGCTCACTACGAGCGTCGCCGCGAGCAGCAGCGCTGAAGGTGTGGTAAATGAATGTGGAGTATTATTTTTTTTTGTTTTGTTTTGCAAAGCTATATGGGGCTACATGCGGCATTTATATACTTTTTCATCACAATGTAGAAAACATAAAAAAGAAAGTTTATTTGGATCGATTTAGCGTAGGATAGACGTCGAATGTTTAATTGTCGTTAATATATGAAAAAAAAAATAAACTGTGAATTTGCAAAAAAAAAGAAGAAAAATATGTCCCGCTGACCGAACGCGCATTAGACTTTACCTGGGAACACAGCCGGTGCACGGGACAACATCGCGCGTGTGTTTATAAGGGTGGTTGGCTGCTACGTGTACACTGCACGGCTACGGTGTCACTACTGCCTGTTGCGGTCACTGACGGGCTCGCATATTGCCGCGGTCAATTTATAGGTCGAACGAGCAATGAAAGGAGAGAGAGGGACAGAGGGATCGCGCACCTACCACGCTATACCGAGATTTATATACGCATCACACGTACGTGTTATAGCTATACATGTGCGTGACACATGCACGTTCTGTTTGGATGGGTCGCGCGGCCCGCCGGAGATGATCAGAGAGAGATGCGCGTGAGCGAGAGCTTGCGCGTTAGGGGCGAGAGGATGATTCCTAGAGCGCGAAGGTGGTACTATACCGTATAAACTTGTCGGAATTGCTCTAGTTAGGGCCGTCATTTGTGCCTGTGTATGTGTATGTGCGCGCATTCAGCAAGCGGAAAGATCTGTATGCGCGGCAAGAGGCTCTTTTTTCGAGATGGATGGCAGTAACGCGTTTCTTTTTTTGGGGGGTGGGGAGTGTAAGCGTTTGGAGTGTAGATTGAATGGGTTTTTGAATGAGGGGTTACTTGCGTGTTGGAATTGTATGAAGATTTTTTTAAATTAGTGAAAATTATAGGATATTAGAGGAAAAGGGATTCTTCTGCAATTTGTTTTGATTGATAATTTTTGTTTGTAAATAAAATCGATGATAGTCGGATTGATTATTTTATCATTTTTTTTTATTTACAAATTCACAACTCTTTTGACAGTACTTTTGGATAAAATTTATTTATTTTTTCTTATTCTATAAATTTTCAAAAAATTTTTTAATGCTCATCTTAATAAAATTTTGCGAACCAAAACAATCTTAAATAAAGTTCATTGATGAAAGCAGATATTTTATAAGTAATAAATTCAATCATATAGAATATGGACATCACTTATATCAATTAGCTTCTCTATTTGTATAGTTTG
>JAPYZO010001000.1:0-27991 GCA_030522905.1 Torymus flavipes | reverse complement strand
GCGAGCGCGCTCGCTGTAAGAGTGAATGCAGCAGTGAGCTATTTTTAGACACGCGCGTATGCACGAGGTTCGCAATGGTGAGACCGGCTCCTCGCGTATCGCACTTGCTTTCGTCGTGCGCTAAATTTCATCTACCTCCGCGTACTGGCCATGGAACAACGAAAATAAATGTATAGGTAGCATATATTTTATATATATAAGCAAAACGGGTGATGTATTGAAAAGTGACAAAGTGCGGTGCATGGCGTCAGTGCGGCGTATGTATAGTGTAATAGAGCCCTTCCGGATATATATGCGCGACGACAAGCGCAATGAGTAAAGTAGCGGCTCAATGATAGTCGCGCTGAGGCTCGCGGCGCAGTCGCAGTGTGCACCAGCCAAGCGCCAATGTCAGCGTTGGAGTAAGGCTATAGTAATATAGCGAGCTGAGGAACGTAGTGCGTAAAATATACGGAGCCCTATGCGCATATCTGTATATAAAGGGAGCGCGTATGAGTGAAAGTTAGAGAGAGAGCGACGGGAGCTTTCGATATATAAGTGTATATTCTTTGCGCGCAGGCGCGCAGTCGCAACGCGCCCTGACGGCGATGCGGAGGCGTCGCATCTCTCTCCGGACTCCGGACATCTATCTCCGATGCTGCGCTGGACCGAGTCGTCGCGCTCCTGACACCGCGCGAGTGCCGGCCTCGGAGTTCGACCTTCCGCGAGTCGTATAATTTTCAAAAATATATTCTATATAGTTGAAAACTGTGCCAACATGAGCTGACGTCCCGCGCGCAACCCCCGTCGTCTCGTCGCAGCCGTATAATTAAGTGCCGTTTAAATTCTTATTAACGACATGTGCAACGTTACACGAGATATATACAGTCGAGTTAATATGTTAAATGATCGTATTGCTTCCCAGTGCCAAATATATTAATCCATGGTACAACTTGTGCGGGGAAATATATTATCACTCGTCGCTGGCCGACGTGTGAGTAGGCGCATCGTATACTACACGCTCGAGACTGCGAAAGGAGAAAATCAATAGAAAGGAAGAGAGCAAGAGAGAGAGAGAGATGAGGCGCAAAAAATCTGGCTGTATAAGATATAGACGTTGAAGGCGTGGGTGTTTGCGCGTGTGGTGATTGTGCAGGTCTTATACGAATATTCCCGTGTACATATAAATATATATAATCGAAGTAAACATTATAATATTTTTCTCGTTGTAAAAGCTAGTATTAATCGTCGTCTTTTTCGCTATCTGATATATATTAATCGCAAGAAGTATATAATATACGAGATGTACCAAATGATCCTTAACAATAATTGTAATTGCTATAATACTGGAAAATCAAGTGATGCGATTAATCAGTTGGGAAGGTGAAAAGGGGACACAAAAATGAATGAATTCTCAATTTCTCGGGACAGTGCGTCACACCCTACGTGGAAGGGAAGCCTAAATTTACTCGGACAGCCTTTTCTATAATCGGTGGTTGTGAGCTAAATACCGCAGGTGTGAAAGAAACAAATCAAAGTGAGGTGAGCCCCGAAGAAATGCCAGGCGAAAGAAGTTGCCAAGGCACGAGTACTATGATTCCGATTCCGCGCAGCGGACAGTTTTCGTTGGGTAATCGCTCTACGGCTTCGGTGATGGACAGTAAATTCGCTAAAACGGAAAAGAATCGATTGCGCCTGATAATGCAGACACGGCCGGATAATGATGATAAGGACGAGGAAGTGGAGGAAAAATACGGGGTCGACGAATCGGATGCTCGTGCGGCGAATGAAAATTTTTCGAGAAAAGAGCAAAAGATTGGCATGGATTTTAAGGATGGCAGTGCGAAAAAAACGGCCAAAACTAAAAACATGATTCCGAGATACAGAGCAAAGGTGATCTTAGCTTTATTATTATTAGACCGTGTGTGTATGCGCGTCATGTGTCTGTGTGTGTGTGTGTACTTTGGTTTATCCAATTACTGCGTAGTCTAATAGGGACTTATATAGTATATATATAGCGTATGTGATATAACGTTTGCCCACGTTCTGTTTCCGTATTATTCTCGAACGACGCGAAAATCTGTGAGCGAGAATCTTGCTAGCTTTTTGCTACAGTCAGAGGAAGTGAAGGTTTCTGTGTCGATTCAGAATCCACCGCCCGTTTTCTCTTAAATAAGCTATTCTAAAAAGACGTTCATATCACGTAAAATTCATCCAAACAGTCGTCAAAGATGCATATAGATATGCCCTAATCTATATATACAAGTATTAATTGCAATCAGCGCTACTAAAATTTTAGTGGTCGATACGGGAAGAAGGGAAAAATAAAATCAAAGTCAACCATAAAGTTTTACTGTAAAGCCAATTTGATTTTCATAACATTTTCTATTTTTTTTTTATGAGAACTTGACTGAAAATACTATACTTCTTTGTAATATGGAACCATGTTTCAGAAGAAATATTGTCCAACGTATTTCTTTGCTCTTTATTGATTAACGTAAACATATGCGGCTTATTTCATATTTGGTTTTATATAAAGAAACTTAAAATGCATGAGCACGCGCAAAGTCTCATTTTGGAATAAAGAGCTACTGCAATCAAGAAACTGACTTAGCAAAGTACTTTGATGAATTAAAGGTATCCTCCGTGACATAAAAACATGAAACGCTTTTTCATATTTTCTGATTGGTTTAATACTCTTATAGTGTTTCCGTTCATTATTTTTCGAAATATTGCAAAGCTTTCTCTAGCTTTTTTTTCATATATTTTACTTCTGTTAGGATATAAATAAAAAAATTTTCCGATAAATCTTTTGTGAAATTTTCTTTAGTCAGGGAACTAAAAGACTCGTAAATCTACAACGAAACACGTTCTACATAATAAATATTAGGTTGTTCGTTTTTTTATATACGTTACATGCCATATAACATTGAATATTGCACTTTGCAGTAATATTGCCTGAATCTTGCTTTGACATTTGCGCCATATTCGTCAATATTCCCTTAAGATTAAACATGTATGCAACCTTGAGGCAATATTGCTGCAACCCCCATGATTTCCGTTTCTCCATTATAAATTTTTGAGTTCGAGAAACTGTGGGATTGTTTGTTGTTGATTATTAATAATATAATAGTAAATATGTAAAGGCGTCAGTTATTTCCTAGACATGCGTACATAGGAGTTGATCTTGTCTTCCAAAATTTGCTCATTTATAAGTTACTTGAACCCGCTTGGACAGACATCAGCTATAACCACTCACCGGTATCTCGCGTACACTCGTATACACCACTATAGATGTATACGCACTCGCGCCCACACATAAACTCATACAAACACACGCAGTGATTGCAACGGTCAATTCGCGTGCAAGAAACAATAAATTCCCAAGGGGCTTCGCAGCTGACTTGCGAGCATGATTACGTTAGGAGTGTCTCAAGCATCAATCGGAAGTGGATGATTTATGTAGACCCATCTTTTACCGCTAGATAAATCCAGACCCAACGCAAATGCGTGTGCGCAGCCTTCACTCTTCCCTTATTATTGTTGCGTTTATTTTATATTTATCATATCTATTCTCTTGTCTGTTCCTCGGTCCATTGTATAAAAGTCGTCTTAGAGATAATTATAGCTTTTTCACAAGTTTCATTAAACCATTTGATATTCGATACATGCGAGAAAAAATATGATAAAGATAAATTAATTAAACGCGAAAAGGATATACATACTGAGACAAAAATATCATTGAAATAAAAATAACTGTCTCAAATCGATATCTACAAAATGTCAACGCCGTAGTTCTGATGATTTTTAATGAGTTTTTTATAACGATTTTTCAATTTTGGAAATCCAGTATTTTTGCGGTTTTTTTTTGTATTGATTAAGCTAATAAGATTAGTCCAGTAAAAATACCCCAAATGGTACATAAAATTACTTTTCCCCGGTTCAAATTTTCGATTAGTTATCGCTATTCTCTTGTTATACACGGAAATATAACTTTTTTTTTAATAAAATTGTATCTCGGTAACTAAATATTGAAATTTTCCGAAAAAATCATGGTTATGATTATCTGTAAGAACTATGCGGCATAAAATGTTGAACTTATTTTATGCATTAGATTCCGAGAAAAAATCGACTACCAAAGGAAAATAGTTTTTCTATGATCCGCGATAACTGGAGTGAAAAATCTTTAATCGACTTGGTACTTCAAAACAAGGTATAGATTTTTCATAAATCTTAGATAACTAACTTGTAGAATTCAGTTACCGACACCTTTTTTTCGTTTTTTTTTTTTTCATTTGTGATTTTTCATCAAATATCTTGGTAGTATAGTAGTATAGTGTTAGTTAGAACTCATTTAATACGAGCTAGTTAATTTCATATTCGAACAATAGATACGAATTGGCAATGGTTTTTCAACTGCTGATGAGATTAAAATCAAGGAATGACTTCTAATTTTTATTCTCTATAAAGATCAGAACACAATATTGTGTCAAAAATAGCGCGGCAGTTCCGTATAGGCTTCGTGGCTGATACTTGCCTTCGGACCGCTGTCGCGCTCCTTGATTCTACACTTACCGACATTTTGGTATTTTTCCTTCTTTTTCTACATTTGACTTTTGCTAATTATTTTTTATCACCCGTGGTTCTCTAACTCGTCGCACAGACGAGATAATTAAGATTCTTTCGTGAAATTCGAAAACTAAGTCAGAAAACGAAAAATCGGATGTAAAAGCCTTAGTAAAACTGTCGCCCCTTTAAAACATTCCTTTCATCCGGCAGTCAACAAAAGACACAGAAGCAAGCACGAGGGAGCATAAACTTTTGCATTCGATTGTGAGTTAACAACAGCTATAATACCTTTTTGAATGCATATTATTATAGCGTATGAGAAAAAATCGGACACGAATGTATTAAAAGCGCTTTCTTCTGGTTGACAAAGGCAATTCAACAATACACACAGATTCTTCTTATATAATTCTATATCTATTATTTTTCTATATTTTTTATCAGTAATTTAAACGCTTGCAACTAAATGAATAAAGAGAAATGAAATTAAAATTTGACGCTTGCGAAAGGTCGAAGCTCGATAAGTGCTATAGGTATATGATGTCCTTTTTCGTGCATCTCTGTTTTCTTCCTATCTAAATATTATTAAGTATGCTACTCAGAATACTACTACATAAGTATCGCCATTACCAATAATAGTGTCTTCTTTTATCTTACTTTTTTCATTTGACCATTATGTTTTCCTTCGATCCCCGTTCAGCTTGAGCAACTTTGGTTGAATAATAAGTATATCCATTTCAAAGGTTGATAGCTAGTTGAGGAAACAGTGCATAGACGGTATACGTATTTTCATAACAATGTTTGGCATCAACAGGGTAACCAAGGGCGGCAGCAGCAACAGCAGCAGCAGGCCGAGCAGTGGGCATCAGGTTCTCAGGAGGGAGGGGGTGGCGGCGACGGCGGCGGCGGTGAGAGACGGCGACCGGTGTCACTGCACGGGCCCCGCGAAGACGTCCTTTTCGGAAGCGGTATCACCTGGAGGCCCGCGAGCTCGATCCTGGGTTACGCAGCCGAGCCCGCCACGCTGCAACCTTTACGACCACTCCAGCTCGGGCCCGAGAAGGAACAGTCGATGATTTCTCCCGACTCCGCTCCCGATATCGATGACGACAGGGCATTTCCGTCCTGCGCGCAGTCGCTTCCTTTCGACACGAGCAGCTCCGGCATGTCCACACCGGAGGTTGGTCTTGATCTACTTATAGCTAAGTGTTTTACTTATTTTACTAGAGAAAGTTTGAGCAAAATATGGAAAAGCCCATATCATATATATAGTACAGGTAGCGCTCGAGTTTGCCAAAGAAAAGGATTGGTTAAGTTGCCGGCAGGACTACTGCCAGTGCAGACTAATAACATGAACCTATAGCGCAAGATACGGCAATTGCGGTATTGATTTTGCACCGCAACGTGCGCGCGTATACTGCTGCTCCCTGCTTACTGCTCCTCCCCATTCGCAGGCCCACTCTCCCTCTCTCTCCTCTTTCTCTCGCGCGCTATCGCGCTCTCTCTTTTTCGCTCATTCCGGCCCTTTGCGCAGCGCGCTGTCATCCCTCAAAGCCGCAAGCTGCGAATCTTATTATGTAGTGCACCCGTGTCTCACCTTTTTAGAAGAAGTGCCTGCCTACTGCGTTCTTCTTTCGCTAGGATTACATGTTTCTCCACGGCGGTATACACCTTCATAAAGCTTCCTTTTTCGTCTTTCAGCACTACACCTAGAGTCCATCTTTGCTCTTCTATAGGGCTTTCTATCTTTTAGGTTATAAGGATATTTTGTTTTTTTGCATTGACTATTTCCTTCACCTCGAGTGATTGCAATTATTTATTCCTTATATTGATAATTTTATAACTTATTCTTTTAGTCGTACACTAAAAGTGGAAAAAGTTACCATCTTGATGAGTGTGGTACTGAAGATGATGATCATCCAAGTTCTTCCGTGCAATGTCAAAGGTTGCCTACAAATCATGGAACTTGGTCAGTAAAGCAAGATCCATGGAATTCAAGTCTATCTACTGGGCCCCTAGCTCATCAGATTGGATTCATGACGCACAGTGTAAGTTACATCCTATGAAATTCATTTTGTTTAGAAGTGTATTATTTCATTAATCAAAATAAATAAAAGTAAACAAAACTTTTTACCTGATATGTGTTTCTATCAGTTTACAAATATTCAAAAGTATTAAAAATTTTCTAAAAAAATAAAGAACTTTTGTAAACATTGATATTTTTTTAATAGTTATAAATTAATAATTTAAAGATAATTTAAATAATAATTTTAATTAAATATTTCAAATGTATCTGCAGATGTTATTTTTATAAAAAAAAGAAAAGAAAAAGGTGCAACGCAGCAACTAATATATTGTATTTTATTTTAACTTCAGATATATTAGAGCACTTACTGAAGAAATAAACATGAATAATATATGGCAAAAAAATTATTATTATAATCAAATATATTTATTTCTAGGACTCAATGAGCGCAATGAGTTTCTCATCTGAAGCTGAAATGAATTCTTCCAGTATGCAAGGTCAGCGGCGCCTAGGTGCTAAAATGGATGTTGTTTACAGTCTTTTAAACATGCTAGGCAGTACAGAGGGCCGTGAGGATATGAGTGCAACTTTTTTGTCAATGAGTAATTCAGTGGAAAGTTGTATTGTTATGAGGGAATCTGGCTGCTTACCACTGTTAATTCAATTAATACATGCACCAGGACAAGATTCAGAAACTCGAGAGCGTGCTTCTCGGGCACTATACAATATTGTTCATGCACGTGCAGATGAAAAATCAAGCCGACGTGAAGTCCGTGTTCTTCGACTACTTGAACAACTAAGAGATTACTGTCAATCTTTAAGAAATTCACTTGAGTCCATGAAAACTCTAGATGACGTAGAAAGGCATCCAGGTGCAACTATTGCTGCATTGATGAAATTATCATTTGATGAAGCACATCGTCATGCCATGTGCCAATTAGGTGGATTACATGCAGTTGCTGAACTTATTGAAACAGATCATGTGGCCCATGGAAGCAATAGTGATGATCCAAATTGTATAACTTTAAGACGCTATGCTGGAATGGCCTTAACAAATCTCACTTTTGGAGACAGCAACAATAAGGCTCTTCTTTGTTCTTTTCACGAATTCATGAAAGCTTTGGTATGTACACATATATATAAATCACGTGTTTTTTTAACTAAATTTTAATTTTTTTTATTATCGTATGAAAGCGTGTGCATGTGTGTAGAAATATATTACGCATACATTGTATCTCTAATCAAATATATTCGTACAAATAATAATATACTTTTGTAATATTTTGATAGATTTTACAACTCAAAAGTCCAAGTGATGACTTAAGACAAGTAACAGCCAGTGTTCTGCGCAATCTATCTTGGAGAGCAGACAGCAGTAGTAAACAAACTTTACGCGAAGTAGGTGCAGTTGTTGGTTTGATGAAAGCAGCAATGGAGGGTCGAAAGGAATCCACTTTGAAATCTATTCTGTCTGCTCTGTGGAATCTTTCAGCTCATTGCAGTACAAATAAAACTGAAATTTGTGCTGTTGAAGGAGCATTGGCATTTCTTGTTGATATGCTAAATTATAACGCTCCATCCAAAACTTTAGCAATTGTCGAAAATGCTGGTGGAATTTTAAGAAATGTTTCCAGTCATATTGCAATTAGGGATGATTATCGAGCAATTGTACGGGAACGTGGCTGTTTACAAGTCAGTAGCTTCAAATTTTTCTTCGTTAGTTAAAAATATAGGAAATCTATGATGTCAATTGATGATTGGATTATCATTCTTTTTAGGTCTTACTTCGGCAATTAAGATCACCAAGCCTTACAGTAGTGAGTAATGCCTGTGGAGCTCTTTGGAATCTATCTGCACGATGTCCACATGATCAAAAGCTGCTTTGGGACCTTGGAGCTGTACCAATGTTAAGAAGTCTTATTCATTCCAAGCATAAAATGATATCAATGGGCTCTAGTGCAGCATTAAAGAATCTTCTCACTGCTCGTCCAAATGGAAGCAATATAGTGCATTTAGATTCTACTGCAAGAGGACTTGGTCTTCCCACGTTACCGAGTTTGATGGCGCGAAGGTAATATTGTTATAAGATTTTTTGTACCTATGTATTTAATATATACATAATATTTAAAAGCAAATATTTATTAATGATAATGTATTACTGATTTTTAGACAAAAAGCTCTTGAGCAAGAAATAGATCAAAATTTAGCAGAAACATGTGATAATATTGAACCGAGTACATCACCCGTAAATAAAGAAGACAAATTCCCTTTGAAAATCGATCAAAGTTTTCTCGACAATTCTAATAGAAATGGCAAACTTTTTCTTCAACCTCAACTTCATTCACCAATAGCAAATCAGCCAGGTCCTTCTGGATTAAAGTGCAACGGGTTTCCTCGCAGCGAAAGCAGAGAATCTATGCGTTCGGTCACTAGTACACATTCTGATACAATTTTTGAAAAAGTCAACCGTCAAACGCGAAATGGAATATCACCTTTAGAACTTCAAACAAAACGTCAATCTGCATCGTTACATTCTGCAGTTAATTTCGATTCTGGAAATTCAAATGATGGAAATTCAAAAGGTAATTCCGTAATAAATAGTTAATGTATTTATTTATTTATTTTTTATTAGGGATTTATTTTATTTGTTAACCAGACAAATTACATAAAGCGTAATCCTTAAAAGGTAGATAAGCGACCTGTACTAGGGCTGCTACAATATAATATAGAATACTTACAGACTAACTTACAAACTAAGTAACTAGATATTATAAATTTAACAATAAAATTTCAAAATGTTAACAAAAAAAAAAAAAAAAAAAAAAAAATTTAATTAAAATTTATTTAATTTTAACGATATTTTTAGCCATTGGAAATAATTAAAATTTTGTTATAGGCCTATTAGACAAGAAGTATACATTGCGTTACATGAACGTTATTCCAGAACGTTTAAAACCTGGGGAACCTCTACCAGATTTACGAGCTTGCAAAAATAGCGCTTCTACAATATCATGGGCTACTGCACCTAGTCAAGAGGCAGCTTGTTCCAAAGGTTCATTGCATTTATCAGTTGAAGACAACCTTTCAATGTCAAATTCCTGTGATTCATCAAATTCAAAAGTACATCTGGACTCCCATTCAAATTCTTGCAATTTCTCAAGAGCAAAATCAACATCTCCCTTTAATGATGTTTCAAATTACAATTTCCCATTAAAAAGTATTGTAAACGCTATGTCTCCTATGGAAGATCCATTTAACGAATATGCTGAAACTGACTTAGATCAACCGACTGATTATAGTATCAGATATGCGGAACATACATCAGATGATGATAAGCAAAGTTCTGCATATTTTACTGGTACCGAGCATGAACAAGATACTGTTAAAACTTATTGCACTGAAGGAACCCCATACCAGGGTTCTCTCAATTCATCCAGAGCTTCTTCTGCTTCAGATTTACGTGACGAAAATAAATTGAAGGCTCATGTAAGAAAAATATCTCATTCTACCCAAAGAATTTCATCTGATGATTTAAAGCACTTGAATTCAGATGCAAATATTGAACAGGATTTAAAATGTATGGCGCAAGTCAATATCAAAGTTAGTTCTACAACGGATTCACTTCCTTCAATGGTGTCTGGTAAGATGTTAACCATAATAACGATTTATTTCAAATAATACGAAATTTAATTATTTATTTTTCAATGTGGTTTATTAGAGAGTTCAACATTAGAAGCAGGTAGATCACTGGAAAGTGACAGTGCTATTTTTGGAAGTGATCATAAATTCGAACAAAGTTCTGGTGTGCCGAGCTTTAATTCACTAATTGAAGATGAGCCTAAATTAGTAAATAATACAAAGAAAAAAAATAATATGCAGTATGATGCCAAAAAGGAAAGTTTTCAGGATTCAATGGATAATTTTAATGACAGAACTGCAGCAGATCATGCATGGATTGATCTGTGAGTACATTAACAAATGTTAATCAGTATAAAATAAATATCTCATTATTAATGAGACCTTAAAATATTTTGAAATTTAATGTAATTTACAATTTTTAATTTTTAATTTTATTTTAAGGCACAAGCAATCACACAGACAAAATAGTTTTGACACAGATTTACATTCTCAGAATAATCTTGTTAGATATCAAACGAACACATGCTTAAATGACATTGAAATTCAAGATCTCAATGAGGACATGGTATTAGGCAATCGAGTAAGTTTCATCATTTTGATATTATAGAGATTAATAATCATTTACTTTATTACTAATTTACAAACTTGGTAAAATTTTTACGTTATTTTATTTATTTCTTGATGTAGGCTCCTTTGACATCATTGGAATCTGTTGAGGATCAGCAATTCCAAGATGATGAAGATTACAGTGAAATTACTTATACTAATGATTATTATACCGTACAAGAAACTTATACTGTTGACAAATTTGGTAAAACAGAAGAACAAAAACTATTTATAAACGACGACTGTAGTGTGTCTCAACAATGCTCTTCTACTCTTAGTTATATGTCACTTGACGATAAAGATTGTCGTTTTAATGTTTTGCGAAACGATAATGAATTAATAGAAAATGCAACAAACGATTTAGAAAATAATTTTACTTTGAATTCCGAAAATTTCAAATCTTTTGATTCAATTGAAAAATCAGAACAGGTACTTCTAGAATTATGTATTAATTCAGAGGTTAAAAAATCTGAAATTTTCTTTACTGATATAAATGGCACTTCTCAACAGTTTATTGGTGAAGACATTACCGACACATCTAGAAAAACCAATGTCTCTAGTAACAAAAACAACATTTTGCAAACCGTAAGTATCCTTTATAAACAATTTATTTCAAGTAAATTTAATGTCTTTATTCAATACTGAATGGAACTTGAAAATTTAACTATTTACATATATATGTGGTCTTTACATTTTTATGAAATTCTTTTTTTTGTACTACATTTGGTAGTAAGTTTTTAAATCAATATAAATTGAAAATTTTAATCACAGGGAGAAATAAAAGGTAAAAATCAAGAAGAATACAGAAGACAACGAGATCCAGATGCAATGATTGCTTCACTTGATCGATTAACTGCTACATTAGTTCAACAAACAGAAGCAATACGTGAGCGAGATTCAAGTACAATGAAAGCAAGTTTGTTAAGTGATACATGGAACGAAGATTCACCAAATGAGATTTCTTTTCCTAGTATTAGTGTTAGCGCACCTCTTGTTTCGTCATTTAAAAGTGATATTCAAGATGATCAGTTGGCTAACAATCATTGTAACAGTCTCCCAAATTCAATGACAGAATCTAAGATCATTGAGATAGAAGCTATAAAACTGGCGGAAGCTGTTAGTGCCGAAGCAAATCAAATTAGTTTAACATCTCTTGATCTCGACGCTATAAATCCTCCTTCAACAATGGGTAGTCTTTTATCTCTTACTGCAAGTATTGGAGGAACTATGGATAACGGCGACAACTTAGCCGGTAATATTATTGTTCATAGTAAATTAATATCATGTTGAACATAACTTGAAAAAATTCAAGCAATCACAATTTTCGTGTATGTATTTGCAGAAAGAAGCCGTTGCAATTCAACTTCTCTCCCATCAATGCAATCGTCTACTTGCAGAAAAAAATCTCTACCTATCGGTTGGATTGCTCGTCGAGTTTTAAATCACGGACAAAATCGCACCGGTAGCTTGGAAAATCTGTTGAATGAATGCAACAATTCACAACTAGAAAATGTCAAACCACCATCTATAATGGATGAACTACTGGATGTTGGTGATATGGAAAATAGTATGTTAAGCGTAGCTAGTATAACTTCTGAAATTGCAGAGAGTAAGGATAATGATTCCAATAGTTTGACCAGTAGCGATGTTGTTTTTGATTTTATAAAGCCAGTTGCAAACGTTTTGTCTATAGCATGTATAAGGTAAAAGAAATAATCTTTTTCATTATAATTCTTTCATAACACGTAAAATAAAATAACTTATTTTGAATTAGAAATGCGGAAGCTATGCAGGGAAGTGCAAATAACAGCTTAAGTGAATGTTTAGATAACATTAATCCTCCTTCGCTGTTTAATGAAGTCAGTGAAATGGATGAATCTACTATGGACGTAAATACAAATTGTGGTGATACATTGTGTATTGATGCTGAATTATACAGTGAGGAGGCAACTCATTGTGCATTTGACGAAAGAATTGAAGAAATAGCAAATGATACAGATGATGCTGCCACGCCTATTTCCAGTGAACACTGTAGTTCTGTTGAATCAACGCCTAAAAAGCGACTTTATGAAAATCACTCAGGTACAATCTACTTATATAAACGTAACCACCTAAGATTTAGAAGCCATACACTAAGAAATTATGTTCATTAATAACTGACATAAGCAGTGATTGATCGTTTTCACACACGAATTGTTATATTGACGCTCATGGACCTATGGTCGGGCATTTTAACGACGACCTTTCGGGTTCGAGAACAATTAATTACTACATCCACATTTATATCCCCCATTATCTTTTGCTTGATTTTGTAATACCAACATTTTAAGTTTAATTCTAATTAGAAAAAAGTTTAATTTTCCTAACTTTAGAGCAAAAAATTATCAAAAGATTCAATTTATACAATAAAAAATTAATAATATGAAATAAAATATTGTTAGCAGGATACCTTACTCCGAAACAAAAACGGCAACAGGCTAAGGAAAGATATAAAACGTATACTATAGCTGCGGAAAGAGTTAGAAAAGAACAGGAAGATCGTAAAAAACAAGAACAATGTAAAAGCGATATGTCAAAGAATTTAGACGACCAACCTTCACCCGTTACAAGACTTACACCGAAACAACGAAGACAAGAAGATAGAGCAAGGTTCCAAACTCAGGTGCTTGAAACTCCTATTCTTTCTAAGATTAGTAATAATGATTTTCCAGAAAATGAGGATAAAAAAATTTCAAGTATTGAGAAGGGTAGTGTTCAATCTACTGGAAAAACTGGAATCCCCATGTTGAGAAAATATACCTGCACTAAAACTTTTAAAAGTAATCGAAGTATCAATCAAGAAAATAAAGAAAGTCTAAGTACAAAGACTTTAAATGAAGATACTGCTTCTTACGAAAGCTACGAAAATCATAGATTACATTGTGCTTCTTCCAGTGAAATAAAGACGATGGAAAAAAATACAAATAATTATTTTAATTCTGGAAAAAATCAGGCAAATGAAGTTATTTTTTTAAAGCATGACGGTGATAGTTTAAGCCACGGAGAATTTAAAATGGAAAATACTACTCAAAGTTTTAAGAATAAAGTTTCTGAAGATTTTAATTACGTCAATGATGATCACGCACTAGAAATAGCCTCGACTGACGATGACACGGCAAATCAAGTTATAATCGTTGAAGATAGAGAGGTTGATGATGAATCAGAGTTAGAAAGTGAAAATGATTCTGAAAAAGAAGAAACACAAGAAGTAAAAAGGCCGCGTATTGTAAAACCAGGTACACTTCATAGAGAATTAAGTGTTGAATCGAATACTAACGATAAACCTGAATCGGAAATACCGAAATCTATTCGCGGCCGAAGAAAACCGCTGTACTCAACACCGAATACCAGGAAATCCACCCCTCAGTCTTCACCTTTAAAACAGGTAGCACTTGTTAGTCGCAGTAATACGTCACCAATTGTACGACCAACGAGAGCTATGACACTTAGACAAAATAATAGTGTTCAAAAGACGAAAAGTACACCGAAAATGAGTGGAAACAATAACGGAATTGTAGAAAAACGAATTTCCAATGTTAATAATATGCCGAAACGAAGTTCAATCCCTCAGAAAACGTCTACTTTCACGAGGCGCGTAAGTACGCCCAATGCGTCTAATGAAACCGCTGCTCAAAAAGTAGAAACACCTATTAAACCACTGGAAAGACAAGGGACTTTCACCAAAGATGAACCTGAAATGGAGAATGCTCCAATGGTTATGCCTATGTCACCTTGTAAATCAAACTTTGCTAAATCTACAAATATAAGTGAGTATTTAAAATTAATTGGAGAAATAATACTAATAGTAGTTATCTTGATACATTTAATGGAGTGTTTCAAATCATTCTACTGGATAATGGATGGTACAAAAAGAGAATCTAAGATCTTGATAATTTCTTGTACGGAGTATAATATTTGTAACTGTTTGGAAGTTCAACTCAAACGAAAAGAAAAGTAAAATCCAAGTACTCCGTTCTTTTTTCCACCATCCTTTGATCATTAGCGGCATCCCAGCAAACTTAAAATCAATGTTAAAGATTTTAACGTTTATTGATCGATTTTGTGATAAAAAAACTCACCATCTATATCTTCTTTGCATTTTAATTTATGCTTGCACATTCTTTAGTTTTGAAACCAACAATATAAAGTTTACTTTTTTGCATGTTTTTTGTCAAGGGAAATCTTATCCTAAACAATTAGGAATACGTGCGCGTCAAATTCATTCACACATTACCAACATTATTTTATTAAGTTTGTTTACTATAAAATATAAGACAAATTTCTATAGACATGTCTATTCTATACTAAATTAAATTTCGAAGTTAGTGTTTTTATGAAATTTAAATAACTTTTCAGATAGTAAGACATCGCCAAAAAGTTCTCCCATAAACGGAAAATCGAAAATTTCTTTGCGGACACCACAGCGACCCACCACATCAAAATTAACAAAAACAACTAGTGTTGAAAGAATTTCTACTCCAACAGGAATTCCGACGATAGCCAAGCGTTCGTCAACAAATTTATGTGGTCCAGTAATAAAGTCGTCTTCTAACTATCAGATTTCTCCTAATAATGAGAGTGGCATTCCTCGAAAAATTTCACTTAATCACAGATCTAACAGCAATTCCAGTATCGTTTCCAGCGCTTCAGGACAAGGTACTCGCAAGATGGTCAAAGAAGCTACGAGTAAAATTGCTAGTTTATGGAAAAAAGTTGAAGAAAACAAAAATAAACAGCGATATGAAAAATCAGACACACGTCAATGGATTACACCAAATCGCACATCTACTGAAGTCGATTCCCCAAATGAAAATGAAGAACAAACTAGCAGATTATTTAGGAGTTCCACATTCGAGGGTGTTACCAATGGCTCAAATGACTCCAGTCAAAACTGATATCTGTTACGGGAAAAGGGGGCAACCGTATAAAGCCAAATAGTTCATCTTTGTGAACTTTACTTTAAGCTATTTAATTTTTTTATGAGAGCGAGTTTAGTTACTATTCACCCAAAAATTTTATTTATTTGACTGGGTTATATGTCTTTCTTAATCACAAACTGGTATTCTGTTTACTGTTAAACGGTGATTAATAGAATTATTTACTCGAAAGTATTATCTTAATAATAACTATTGAAAAATTCAGATAACGACTTATCTTTGAAGATAAAATAAAAACTCATAGTTTTAATTTATTCATTATATTTTTGAGATTTTTTTTTTGAGATTTTTCTTTCATTTTTGAAATAATAACTAAATAATCTCTATAAACGTACTGGAGTATACTTATTAAACTAAAAGAATTAATTGGTTTTATTTTAAAAATAGTTATGAAATGAATTTTTTAATTTTATTCTTTTAATAACTAAAAGATAATGAAATGTTTAACAAAACCAAAAACCTAAATGTGGGAGATCTGGATCGTATATTAAACTCTGTACATAAGCGACACGTTAAATTAACTCCTGAGAGGTCAAATTGAATGTCGAACTGACAAACAGATGCGACATCTATTATTTATAAACTCTGTATATAAAAATGATGAAAATACGTGTAGAAATAGAAGTTTAGTAATTAATGTGAAAGCAATTGCATGTTCAGCTTGCAATACTTTATTGTACATGCAAGAATCGGTTGAAAAAAAAAATTTGATTTTTTAGTACGTGCACATTAATGTCCAAGCAATGATTTTATTTCTTTATTTGCTATATTCTCCTTGTATGAGTTTTGATCAATTATACTTGTATGAGAAAGACTTTTGTTATCCACATCTTACTTTTTTAAGACTGATAGTTTGCGTAATCCTAGTATAAAGAATGAAAGTCATCATTTAAATATAATTGTATTCCATTTTTTTTTTTTTTTTTTAACAACTTTCATAAAAACAGATTTATAAAATATATAGCTAAAATAAGCATATACTCATAACTACCGAAACTATTAAATATGCAGTTAAAACGATTACTTTATAAAAAAAACTTAACTTTCGTTTCTAGTCCATTTTCTTTAAGATTATTAAGAAGATGTGATGAATTAGTATTTATAACAGAATATGTTTTATATTATTAATATCGGGAAAATCTTTGTTAGACTTACTTAGTGACCAAATTGCGCAAATCACAGGTGGTTCAGCAGAAGCTTATATATGTATTTATTTATTTACGTTATTATTCAATGTAGTCTATTTTAAAAATCTAATATCAATCTGTGATGCCATTGTTACATATATTTATGATTGTATAATTAAATTCCTCAATATTGTCAGCTTTCCTTCTGCTTAAATATCTTGTATACTTCAAGGAAGGAATTGTTTGGCTTGTTGAGAAAATGAATTGATATATTTTTTTTTTACTTATTTCTATAATTAAGTTAACTGTTACATTTTTTTTATTGTACTTTCATCCCTGCATCCAGTTCGAATTAATAAAAGTTAATTCTTCCAACTTGGAGCAAATTCAGGGTTTTCAGTTCTCTATTAAATTCTTTTTTGAATATTTTAAAGCCAATTTGGTCCATGTACAAGATAGATTTTCTGTATGATTAGTTTGTAATTTCATGTTTTTTACCTAGTTGAATCTATAAAAAAGCTTTGTCTGTAGACATTAAGTTTAATCTATATTTTTCACATCTGTATATTATGATCAATCAAAGTAAAATAAAATTTGTAGCTAATTATATCTGTTTCTTATTTAACCTAAATATGTAAAAATATTTTTATGAAAAAAATTTTATTTTTAATATAAAAATTTACATATTTATTTACAAGTGGAAAATTATTCTGGGTGTTCATATAAGTTAATAGCCTTATCTTCAGCAACAGATACTAGTAGATTATTTTTCGAGGGATGATACTTAACACCCCACACCTAGAAAAGTATTTTGAATATTTACTTAAGATTTTATTTGTATACGTATGTAAAACAACATTTTAAATACCTGATCAGAATGTTCATGAAATGTATGTAAACATTGTCGCTGAGACAGTTCCCACACCTTAACAGTGTGATCAGAACTACTGGAAGCAAATTTTTTACCATCAGGAGCAAATGAAACTCCAAGAACCCAAGAAGCATGGCCTGACATTGTTCCAGCTACATTAGCGTCTTTTCTATATAAAATTTACAAATAGTTAATAAACAAAAAGATACAGCAAGAAATACATAAATCATAAAATAAATTTATATCCAGTAATAATTTTACATAAATATTCGTGAAATTTTTTTATAGTAAATTAAACTAAAAAGTATATTTTGAATTCTGTACTCACATATCATAGAGTTTCATATGACTATCATCACTGGCGGTCAATAATAGTTGAGAATCAGGTGAAAAACATAGAGATCGAATGGGCATGGCATGTCCTATAAGATATAAGATAAAATTATTTTTTTGTATACCTGAAAGTAAATAGTGACAATCAACTTATTACCTTCTAACGTTTGTAATACTTTTCCATATGCTACATCAAAAATGTTTATAATACCATCTATAGCTCCACTTGCTATATATTTACCATCTGGACTCTAAAAGCAGTGATATTCATAAAAATTTAAGAAAACAAAAATTTGGGATATCGGTGTCTATGAATTATATACACACTGATGTCATTGTATTTTTCATTATTTTTAATTTTTGATTTTTATTAATTATTTTAGTTTGTTGCTGTACTTAAACTCACCACAAAAATTCAATGATTATGATCATTCTTAAAAACTCAAAAATATATTAAAATAATGAAAAATTTGATATAAAAACTGGTAACAAGCTCCAAAATCCCCTGAGATCTATTTTCTTACATAAGCAACACTGAGTGTAAATCTTCCACCTCTGGTATCTAAAACTTGTTCTTGTTTTCCATTTTCTGCGCTATATAAATGTATTTTACCAGCATGGCTACCAGAGACAATATATTTATCATCTGGAGAAAAACAAACTGACCATATATCAACAGGACCAACTTCTATACTATAAATTTTCTCTCCTGACTCTAAATCCCATACCCTTAAACTTGAATCCAGAGAACTTGATGCGCATCCTAGAAATCAATTATTTTTTTATTTTACTAAATTTCATTGGGTAAATAAAAATTTATGAATAATTTAACTTTTAAACATTGTTGGAGAAGAAATAGAATATAATCTAAGGTATTTTAGATACGTTCAACAAATAAATAAGCAGAAAAACATTTTATAGAAAGTACAATTAACAATAATATTCTTACTTGATCCATCAGAGTTTACTGCTACTGATACTACTCCTAATGAGTGTCCAGTGAGCTTATGTTTAAGTCTTAAGCTTTTATCTGTATATTCCCAAACTTTTACAGTATCATCAACAGAACCAGTTATAACATATTCACTTGGATTGTCATCATTTGATCGCATAGAGTCTCTATGAAATAATTATAAGTTATAGAAAATGAAATGTCTAATAAAGAAATTTTAAATAACCAATTTACCGAGAATCTTCATTGTCTATTTGCATTGTATCCTTCTTCTTCTTTGGACATCCCCAAGCACACGACCAAATACTATCCTCATGGGCATTTTCAGTTTTATGTATTAAGGAATACTAAAAAAATGTATTCAATTTATAAATTACCAACACATATATTTGTAGGCTATTTGTTCATAAAGAAATTTTATATTGCATTCGAAAAAAGAACAGATAAATATTTACCATTATTGAAAATAAGTTTACTTTCTTTAGAGTATTTTGGTTCTATAGAAGTCTTGGTTATTCTTTAAAACAGTTGATTTTCGGTTTTATATTGTCAGACCGCGTAACTCATTTATATCTACTAAGTATACTACACATATCTTAAATTTATCTAGATAGATAGATTACATGAAGTTTTTTTAACACTGAAGAATGTCTTTTAGATCACTAGAAGATATCTCTGTACTTGCCGGGAATCTGTGATTATTGCTCTGGAAAAAGATCAGTAAGTATAACTCCAAGCATTTACCGGTCCGGTGAAATTGTGAAAACCGCTGAGAAGTCAGATATATATATATATATATATCTGAGTATAATATATTACTATCAGCTATAACATATACTACTTGTAGCTACCTCATGCAGAAATATGAATTTCGTATCCCGAATTCCTGAGTAGAAATAAATTTGAGGCGAAAGTCAGGGCCTGTACTGGTAGCCTGATTTGCCTGTGCAGGCTATGATTTACAGGCACGGAACAAGGTACAAGGCCGGGCCAGGACAGGAAGCCTAACTTACTGTTTTATAATTTTCTTATGATTTTTTAAAGTACTTCGAAAAATAGAGTATAGGTACTTATTTCTAGGTTTAAGTATTTACTAGCATCAAAAATTAATTTTAAGGCAATCTGATCGAGGTCTGTCCCGCACCTTGTCACACTCCTGCGGATCACACGTCGACCATCCTGACTGTACCCTGTGCAGGGCCTACATAATTACTCCGATAGGCCTGGATGATTTCTGCTCGGGAATAAGTATTGGGATTGCGGCCATCTTACCTGTATAGACCAATCACACATGCTCCCACAGGCAAGTTTCCCTACTCCTTTCGGCCATCTTGCCTGTATAGACCAATCATACGTCGTGTGACGGCACGCACAGATCCCAATATATAGGTAATTATTTGACGGGAAAGCCCGCGAATTCAAAATCCCATTATTGCGTCATAAGAGACCCATGTCCACATGTATTGTAAGCATACTGAGCTTTGTACCTTGTGCTTTTGTAAAAAAAAAATCATTGTCAGAAATCGATCTAGCATAACTACTCCTGAGCAGTGGCAGAAGTTTGACATGCTTAATGAATTTAATAATATAATAATAATCTACACAATTCTTCTTTGAAAGTGAAGTTTGTTCCATAGTGCCACGGGTTGCACGGACAGAATATATAGATCGGAACACCAGGCACGTATAATAGTACAGCCATTATTATAATATTATAAAAGAATTATGAAAAAACTAGTTAATAATGAATTTTTTTTTAATTTCGCTCATTTATTTTTGTTTTACATTAACAATATGTCAAGCTTTTAAAAGAAGAAAAACAAGGAGTGTTGTAGTGATCATTGATAAACTAAATTAAATTAAATTATGCCTTTTTTGTAAAAAACAAAACAATATTAAAATTCATTTATTTTTATATTTTTTTTTATTTTAAAATTTATATTTTTTTTATTTTAAAAAGAAGTTACAGCCACTGATCAGTATTAGGGTCCACGACAGTATATCTATATATTGTATATATATATAGATCTTCGTGTGAGGGCTCTCATAATATTGGCGCCACCGTGCAACCTGTACGATGTCTATTGGTCGCGGAGTCGTATAGTCACGAGACGTCACAAGTGGATCTGTGATGCATGTACATACATACTAAGTACACGTAACGTGTCGTATGTGCATCTGTATAACGCATATATATACATACGGAAAGACACGTGGGATATACTAATCCTGTTGGAGTCGGAGTCTGCGACTGAACCACAGTGCATATAGACCACAATAGTACTTAATGATTCTAAGATAAAAATTATTTTTTTATATATTTATTATCTGCATTAATTTTATTAAAGTAAGTACTATAAACATAATTCTTGTCAAAATGTAAGAAAAATTATTTGTCATGTATAATATAAATTTTATAACATATATAATAAATTTATTCAAACTATAGGATGAAGCTCTTGATATTTTTTATAACTCTTGGATTAACTACATGTTTTTCACAAAATGTTAATTTAAAACAAGTAAAGTGTCTAGGTAAGCACCAGGAACTATCATAATTTAGAAATGAAAATACTTATAATCTTTCTTATTTTCTCTATTGTTTTTCTAAAGTTTGTAGGACTATAGTAGACGAATTTAAACATGAAGTAAATAAAATTGATCCTTCAAAAGAAATTGAAATAGGGCAATACCGTTTAGATTCTAAAGGAAATACAATTCAAAAAAAGGTAATGGCTTTTTTAACATTCTCTACACTATATTAACACAAGCAAGCCTCTGCTGCAGTATTATTTTTTTAATAAAAAATATCTTCATAATTATTTTTCTATAATTTGTAGGTTCCCTTGTCAACATCTGAAGTTCATCTTTCTGAATTATTAGATTCGATTTGTAAAAAAATGGAAGATTATGTTAGAGCAACTTATAAGTCAAATGGTAAATTGACACTTCTTAAATTGATGACTGATAAAGGTATGAATCCTCTAATGAATGAAGTTGATATCATACAAGATGGTGATTTAAATAAAAGCTTAGAATATTTTGTAAGTTTTCATAAATGAAGTTTAACATACATTTTATATTTACAGTTTAAAATATTTATATTATATTTTTAGTGCACAGATATTATAAATGAAAATGAAGATGCATTTATAGAGGTTATAATTAAGAAAGCAAAAAATGCTAAATCAGAAATTTGTACGGAAATAGCAGAATATTGTGAAGGTTTTACAAATGATTTACTTGATGAAGATGACGAGTATGAATCTAAAACAAGTGATGAAGACAAAGATGATCAAGAAGTTAAACTTGAGCTTTAACAACATGAGACTCATTAAATACTTAATTAAATATAAACATGAATCCATAAATTGTACAGAACATTTATTTATTGTTATTACAATATTCTGAAATATTTTTATAAAATACACAATTATATGATTAATATAAAATTTATTATTAATTAAGGAGTATATCAAATTTATTCAATATTTACTAAATTAACTTGTTTTTCATTCTATAATTTTTTTTCTTAAATGAAACACTTGCAATTAGGTGTTTGGTTTTACTTGAACATACTCTTAAAAAGTTTTTATTATAAAAAATATAGTACACAAAGATGTAGATTATTTTTTATACAAAATTAAGAATTTAATTTCTTAAAAAATATAAAATTTGTAACAATAATTTTATCACAATAATCTTCTTTTATACAAATACGAAATTGTTTTTACATAAAACATGTTTACTATATATTATTTAGTACTTACAATTATTTCAACGTTAAAGTGTGTGTGTGTGTGTGTGTGTGTGTGCCTATAATTAAAAAATATAAACATGGTTAAAAAGAAACAACTAAAGTTTCTTGTTGATTATTGTATTAAAATGCATCACAAGTTTCAGTTAACTTTTCAACACATTCATATTCTTCTGATGTCCACATCGCAAGAACCAATTTTCCAATTGTTGCATCTTTTGTGTGTTGACTCTTCCATCGAGTTAGAAGATTAAAAATAACTTCACTTATCTTCTTGTGTTTATTATCTACTAAAAGTTGATCTATTTCACCTTGAGTAAAACCAATTTTTTTTGCAACTTCTTTCCAACCATTTCCCATATAATCTTTTATTATTAAAATATCATTTTTTGTTATTGCCTTTTCACTCTTGCTTAATGCTTTAATATTCACAGTCATTTGTTTCGGTGTTTTTTTATCACAATTATCTGATGTAGTAGTATGAATATTTTGATAATTGTTTAACTTGTATACATGTTTAACTGTAGATCCAATATTTACATTAGCACAATTGACAATATAATTATTTTGGGGTTTCAGTTTTTTCTTTGATTTGGAATATTTAAAATTTTTGGTCTTATGTTCACTTGTATCATCTGCAGTTGAATTACTTTTATCAGCATAAGGGATATTTGTGTTTTTTTCCGGTTTTTGATCCTGACTTGAATCTTCTACAATGGGATCGTCAAAATTCGATATTCTGGGTGGATCAGGTTTCGCATCAAACACAAGTTTTCCGATAGAGCCAGATTGTTCAGACATTTTTTTAAAATAACAAATGTCTTTTATACTTGATATAAAATAAATATAACTATATTTTATATGACTTGAAAAGAAACGACCAAGGTCTGCTGATATGTCTGTAATCTCTATTTTACATATAGGTTAATCATTGTTTCGTTTACTGACGGTAAGTAAAAATAAAGAAGATAGCTCACTCTTTGTGAACGGAACGGCTGGTAAAGTGGGATGAGTAAGGGTGCGATCTCATGCCATGCGATACGGAAAAAATTACGATGATAAAACCGTAATGGCGATAGTGCGAAGTTTAAAATTTGTTAACTATACGTTTTTTTTACCGCTGCAATTAAAATTTATTGAATAAAACACCTTATTTATATATTTATTTTACAAGTACTGAACAAAAATACTATTTTTTATAAAATAAAATTTGCGCCTTGTGCCCTGTGTTCTGTGTGCCACGTAAAAAAGTCGTCTGAAATCTAGCATATTTGTGATCATCAATGGCAGAAGATACATGACATGGGGTCACGAGTATGCTAGATTTCGGATAACGACTTTTTTATGAGGCGTCAAACTCAATGCACAAGCCACAAAGTACAGAGCATATAGACAATCATACGCATCAAGGCGCATCCGCGCATGGTTATCGTTGTAGACAATCTACCACACCGACTGCACCACACTTCAAATGCATCGTGCTACCCTGTGCTGAGCGATGACGGGTCTAGCTTCTTGTACCTAGAAGTTGTCTCGCTTCTTATACCTAGACGAACTTGCCTTGTTTCTTGTACCTAAAAGTTGCCTTGTTTCTTGTACCTAAAAGTTGCCTTGCTTCTTGTACGTAGAAGTTGTCTTGCTTCTTGTACCTAGTACCTAGAATCCCTAAATATATAAGTATGCTGCGGGGCGAGGCTAGGGACGTCCCCTCTCCCCCCTCGCGCAGCCAACGAACTTAGCGTTTTCACCTACCTATTTCTTTCCCAAATGCATTATAAGCGACCAAGGTGCCTCTGCATTTTTATTCTTTGATTATTTTTCTGTTAAATGATTAATGAAGGTTTTTTAACTGTATTTCTGCCTTTTTTTTAATAGTGACTTTTAGGTTCAAAGGTCACATAACCTCACTTTGCCATATGAGCCTATGTTAAAAAACTCAATTTTCAAGAACTTTTTCTCGAAAAAATGGTTTACTAAAAAAATTTATGTACTTAATCTTCTTTCACATTAAAGAATAATATATAAAAACTGAGTTGTTCCCTGCCATGTTGATGGGGGGGGGGGTGGGGGGGGGGGGGGGGGGGGGGGGGGTAGGTACAAAACTAATTTTAGGCTACGGGGGCTTTAAAAGTAACTAAAATAGACCTATGTAGTTTCTGGACGACCCTCCTACTTTATCAACACGTGAATTTAATAATTTTGTCGGACAACGGGACAACGCATCAAACGTCGATCTCTATCTTATGGGCACGTGAATTCTGTTATTTTACGAATTTAAACAAAAATAAAAAAAAGCTTTTTTCAAGCCCTCTGCAATGGTATAAAGAATACCCAATTAAAATTTCAAATGATTCCATCCATAAAATTTTTCCAGAAAAGTTTTTAAAATTAATAAATCAAAATAATGAAATAAAAAAAAAAAACTTTAAATTCTCCTATCTCCTATCTTTAACAAAATTATGGATTTGCTGTGAAGCCAATTTATTTGTGATTTGGTTGGTAGGAGAAATAAGTTGCTAGATTACGAAAACAAAAATGTTGTAAAGTTGTGCACTCATTTAAGTTTCAAAATACTAGCGATATTCAAACGCGCTTCGCGCGTTCTTTTCTATTTTGAGGTTGTGTATGCTATATTCATTATGTTTTAGTTTTAATTTATTTATATGTATTTTTTCAAAGCCAGAACTTAATCATTTTTATAAGGATTCGAAACTGGTGCGGAAAACCAATTACGTTTAATAAAATGTTAAAATATACTATTATTAATTTATTTTTATTAGATTAAAAGTCATTCAGTCATAATAAATGTAAAAATTCTGTTTTAAAAAATCAAACAATGTAAATTTCTCGCGCCTTTTTCTAATCGGCCAATCAAAATCATGCCTTTAGGTGCTTCAACATGGCCGCTCATCACTTTTTTAAGAAGGGATTCTACCTATAATAATTTTAACTCAAAAGATCACTCTTCGTGCGTGAACTTTGAACTTTGATTTAAAAAATTACAAAGAATAAACTTAAATTAATTTTACGTAAAATTTAAGTTTGGACATATCTATTCTAAACAGAAATCATACAACATTCTATCAAAAACTTTAAATGTTTATAACATAACTTATAGTAGTACGTTTCTTACATACACCAAATACTCATTAGCTCATAATACAAAATATTTACAATAATATCAAACATTACAATACATTACAAATTATTTGATTAATTATATGCATTTTGGTCTTTGAGGAAGGCACATATTATAAAATGCATCTTTCCTCCAAAAATCTTTTTCTTTCCATCCACACCAACCTTTACCAACAATTGTATTTATTTGCTCTGGACCAGTATAATGGGGATCCAAAATTAAAAATTTTACATCTTCATAAAATTCATCATAGGATACTCCAAGAATTGTATGAGCTAAAACTCCTCCACCTATGTAAAAGTTAATAATAAAAGTATACAAATAATTAGTCTTTATGATACTATTTTTCTCTAAAATTTTAGTATCAAAGAAAAAAGATAAGTAATATTTTAATAGAGAAAATTAAAATAATCTCTCATATTTTTATATTCACAATGTCTTATTAACTATTATTAAAAAAAAAATATTTAAAAAGTGTTGTAGTTAAGCACTAAAGTAATTCTTTTGCATGTGTCTGTAATAGATGGAAAAAGAGCATGTCACTTGAAAAAAATTCAAGACATTACGGTTTAAATAACGGCTTAAAATTGGAATTACACCCTTTTCAAATAATGTATCTGTAAGGTCATGATATTTTTCCAAAAACGATATAATTCAATTTGTGAAAAACTTGGACATGAATCTTTTTTCCACACAGCTACAGATATTTTTTAAACATTATATCATTGAAGTAATTTACCAATCATAACGGGTGTCCCTTGAATTTGAAAATGGTTTGCTAAGTCAGGAATTAAGGCAGTCATTTCATCTCCACTAGAAGCACGCAATACTTTGACTGAAACATCTAAAAGCGATTCAAGAACAAAACCAACTTCAGTTGAACCAATCCACTGCTTACTCCCAATAAAATTAGAAGGTTTATCACCAATATCAACTAAGCATTTCTGTATTTCCTTATGTGATGGTATATGTTTGTCAGTATAGCCTTGTAATCTGAAATACACGCATAAAGTGAATAAAACTTTATTTAAATTAAAATACTGACACAGCATGAAATATAACATAAATTTCCAATTTACCTGTACCAAGAAACAATAGTCTGAAGTGACCTATATGCACATCCCCAACCATTATCATCAAATTTATCTTGCATATAATGATGGTATGCATATAACCCATTGACAAGTTTAATCTGACAATCTATTAATAAAAAATAGTTTTCATTTATGTTACAAATATCTAATTAAAAAACGTTAAAAGTATTTAAAGTTTTTAAAAATTTAAAGAATAGCATTACTTTTAGGGTTGATAACAGATTCATGAGGATTTAAAATATATTCTTCTTTTTCATAGTCACTTTGAAATTTAATTGCATTCCCTCTCCTAAAATAAGGTTTTGTCATATCTAGTGCTAATCTTCTGTGTAAACTTTTACGATATTCAACTAAAAATTTGAATGAGAAATTTAGAAATAATCTTTCAAGTTTTATACAAACAGAAAATATAATCACAGTAGATGCATACAACTTTGAGAAGATGATAGTCCAATTGGATATACTAGTGTCAGTAAATGACCAAAGTTTAATGGCTTAAAATGCATTGGTTCAGGAAGATGTAACTGCAAATTTTCAATTTCTAACTGATTTTCAAATGAAGAACCTATAAGCCTCAAATTTCTGCAAAGTGACTCCACAAGAATTTCATACAACTGTGCCATGGTTATATTATTACCCACCAGAGAAAGAGCATCAATTTTCAAAGAAAATTTGTAGTATTCGATGGGCCCTAGATAAAATATTTGATATAAGCTGTGTTAAGAAATACATAGAGAACAATTTGAAGACATTATAATTAATTTACGGATAAACATTGTTAGAGTAAAGAGATAGCTTAATAAAATTATTCCAAATTACAATTAGAATTATGGTATACTTTTTATACATACTTTTGATATGTTGCACAACTGGAGCATACTTAATTTTTTCTTCAGAATTATTTTCATTAGACATTTTTAAAAACA
>JAPYZO010000999.1:0-22074 GCA_030522905.1 Torymus flavipes | reverse complement strand
GTAAACCCATATGTTACTGTATACGTCATAGGAACTTTCACTTATAGGAAAATAGACTGATTTTTAATGTCTATGATGGATTAACGAGACGATACAGTATAAGTTTTTTTTAAGTAATAATAGAAATAGGTTGAATATATATTTAGCAAAGTATTGAACGAAGGACTGTTCTCTTATCAAAACGTTAATTATTAGCTATTGCATTAAAAAAATACCCTAATGAATAGAGTCGGAGCAGCATCAAATTAATCAAACAACCGAGTGATAAGGCCATTAAGCACTATGCAATTAATTAGAGGTATTATTAGATATTATAAGAATTATCAGCTTTTATCGGCGGTAAAATATTTGTTGTTTTCATATGCATGAATGAAAATCTGTTCAATTCTGGAAGTTTCTCAAATTGAAAAGGCGACAATTTTAAATTTTGTGGAAATAAATTTACAACCTTTCAGATTTGGGAATTCCTAACGAATCATGCTAAACATTATAAGATAATCATGTTTAAGCTGTGCAATCAATTAATGTAAGATAAAAATCTATGACTCAAATGAAATAACTCAAATATAGCTCCAAATCAGTTTTTGTAGTATTTGAACTTTAAGAAGAAATTACAAAAGAAAAATAAATAAAGTAGAATGATTAAGCATTTTTTCAATTTACCTAAAGTCTGCATTCTATTGACATTTCAATAGAATCATTTAAAAAAGCAAAGTTTGATGTACCACTATTCATTGTTATCAAACATATTTCAAAGAAAAAATTTGTTATCTACATTTCATAAAACAACAAATTGACAATTATCATTATTAATAAATTTATCTCATTACCAGCACCGTTTTAGCAGTGGTCGTGCTCATCGTCAGCCTCTGCATAGTCGAATTTCCATTCGTCACGTTTTCGGGCTGCTGAAGGCATTCGGTGGCGGCGGCGGAGACTTCGCGTGGTACGACTATGGCGACGATCGCCAGATTTAGATTGTTCCTGAGCATGTAGTTGACGGCAAAGCCCCAGAAGACCAAGACCCACAGCACATCTCGGCAGGAGATGCATTGGTTCCCGCCTGTAATTGTCGTCTGATTATACGGATATTTATTTTTATATTATACGTCTATTTTCGGAATTAATTATTCGTTGCGCTGGGATTATAGGAGTTTACGTAAACAGGTTATTGTGTTGACATTATTTTAATAGTGACGGCATCGGTATAATTCGATTGCAAATCATTCATACCTTATCGTCTTTATGATCGTGAAATAGCATTAAATTATGTTTTGTCGTCAAAGTCGTTGTTTAATTTCGCTGATAAAGTTCGGCGCGTCGCATCCTCGCATATACTTAATCCATTCATTATCAGGCCTTGAGCAATTTTTTGCTTTCAATTTCGCGAGGTATAGATAAAATAATTTTTATGTGTGTAAGTTTAGATGAGTCCTAGATAAGTGTGCTTTATGAAATAATGTTAGCTAGCTATTTTTAATTTATAGCTTTTCTTATTTTCTATATGTATACGAAATATCACAGAATCCGTCGATTTACTACGAAAATAATAAAAATTATTATTTAAAAAGATAAAATTTTCTACAAAAATAATAAAAATTACTATTTAAAAAGTAAAATTTGCTACGAAAATCAGAAGAATTACTATTAAAAAAAAAAAAATAAAAATCCCATATAACAAGTATATGGGATAAAAAAGTAAAGTTTGTCACTAATAAATTTTTTCCATGTACTATTATGTAAAATAGTTGTAAATGTCACGATAAAAAAATTAAATAAAATTTAGGAAAAGTTTTGCCACGATTACTTTTCATTTTATTGTATTGAAACAAGGGTATTTTTTATTATTATTAATAATATCGATGGTTATAACCAAATATGCATGAAAAACAGCTCGAATTTGATCTCACAAACGTGATTTTTTTTATAATACAGGTCTTTACTTTAAATTCCAACTTTATAATGCCAAACTTATTTCATTCCCGAATTCTTCCAAATGCGCCAGTCATCTTCAAAAAAATCTCCTCTCAACCACCATTACGATAAAACCGATTAAGACGTAACCCCAACATCGCGAAACCGACAATTTCTCCTATTCATTCGAACCCGCTCGTCACTCTATATACACCCCGAACCTCTCCTTATCTTTCGCACTAATTACCCCACAGCAACGTACTATAACTCCGATTGAAAATTGCCCGCTCACTTTATATGGGTTTCGTGCGCCAAAACGCTCTCTCCTACACAAACGCGCGCGCACACGCGGCCCTATCGTCGTCCAAGGGCAATTCGCGATGCATCAATGATATCATTGTTTCAATTAAGCGCGAGCGTGTTTCACCACACACATCGGTCGAGCGCCGCCACCGCGATGCAAGAGTGCTATATACGCGCGTGCTCGTTTATGAAGGTGCAAAACGTTTCTCTCAAACTCTATTAAAAGTCAATTATATGGAACAGAGAGAGAGAGAGAGAGAGAGAGAGGGAGAGATAGGAGCCAATTTTCCAGCCGCGGAGCGCTCGTAAATGTGATTGGTTCTCGAGGTACAGAGAGGAAGAGCTTCCCCGAGTGGCCGATCCTTCCGGTGCAAGTAAGTACTGGACTTGAAGAGCGCGCCATGGAATTCGTGTAATGGGTTTTGTGTGTATATAGAGGTGTTACTGGTACGAGTTTCGGAAAATATGATTAATTATAGAATGGAATGCGAATTCGGTGTGATGTTTCTAAAACGTTTTGCACTTTTTGCTGTTATTACATCATTTGTAGATTAATCAGATTTGCAATACAATGACTATTACTATAGGTATCACTATATTAAAAAAAAAATTTTATGTTTCACAATGAAAACTTTAAAAACGGATAAGAAGAAAAGTTTTTCTATTAAAAATGTGATTAATAAAATATAGAGTTTATATAACTAAAAATAATTATTTTATATAGATATATTTTACAGACTTCCTTTGATCACTCGCTTATGCATATCACAAGTTACTAATAATAGACTGTCAATCTAACTATATTATCATTTATGAGTAATATATAGTTCTCAGATACAAAGTTGACTAATTACAATTTAATGCTCTCAAAGAACTACTTTATTCACGAATCTTCAATCCTGCGTCATAGAAAATACAATTACATAAAATCCAACTGTTACGCATATCCATCCTCTGCACTACCCTGCAAAAAACCCACCCATTGTCTCCTAACAAAAAAAAACTCACCTTTCGTCATGACTGCACACCGATCACTTCCCGATCACGCACACACCGCACTCCTCGCAGAGCACCGCAGCTTCTCTCGTCGCGCGCGAACCGCTTTGAACTTGGCGTGCGTGTGCGAGTAGCCCGCGTTTATCTCTCTCTTTCTTCAGAACCTCTGTTCTACTCCGATACGCTCTGTGCTCTATTCATGTGAGGAAAGCCCGCGGTGGGGACGCTATGCGTACGTTCGACGCCGGCTGCTGCCGCGACAGATATAAGTCGCGAAGAATATCGCAGGCCTTATGATCCCGTCCCGTCGCGATCTTTGCGGTGAGGCGGGCGCGCGGTATTAAGTGTCGTCGTAATTCACCTCAGCGTGTGTGCATTATGCGCTAAGTGTACGAAAAAAATTCCACGCGAGATGCGATGCGCGGATCCACTTCTGCCCGGTTCGCTCGGGATATGAATTCGGTCGCGGCAATTATTATCTCGTGACAAATAAGTATACCTATAGAGAAGAGGAAAAACTTTGTCCCCGAGGGTTTTTGGAGTATATTCAGGAGAGCCGGAAGCTTATAGACGTGGGAGAGAGAGGAACGCGCGTGCGATGAAAAAATCGACGCGGAACTGACTCGGAGCACGGAGAGGTTCGAATGCGGTGGACCCCGCGCGCGTTATACCACTCCCTCACCCCTCCATGCGGTGATATAGCGCCAAGAGCTACGCGTAATGAGCGAGCTTGCGCGCGTCTTCGTCGTGCAGCGAGTGCAGCGATATAAATCATTTTGGTCGAAATGATGCGTGTCGCGCGCACCTTGTGTTGGGTGATAATTGACGGGATATTTATGATTGGATTGGGGCGATTGTTTTATTATAGAGTGATTTTTTTTAAGTGGCTGATCGCGTAGCCTTATGGCCTTACGGTTAACTGGATTTAGTTGAATTTTGTGTATTGTTGCGATTAAGATATAACTTATGTTAATTTAAATTCATTGATAAAGTAATTCGTTTTCTAGAAGTGATTTTTTGAAACAAACATAACAAAAATTTATTTATTGCTAATGAAAAGTTAGGTTTTTCCAAAAATTTGTATTGAATTTTTATTTGTTATTGTTGCGTCACAAAATCAATTCTCGAGATATATAATTATTGAAATTCTTTTTCGTTGACATACTATGTGCTCTTTATGTAATGAAAACTAAGTTTTATCTTGTAATCCTAGGTTTGTTTTTTGATTACGTCTAAGGTCTCGAACATTTTCGAACGCGTCCGACTCGATAGGACTGATAAAATACAAAAGCCGGTATACAGAAGCTCATGCTGTCGAGAAAAATACAATGTTACTTAGTATCTTTTGACGTTTCCAACTCACGATTTTCCTTTACCTTATCTCATATCATTCAAAAATATCGGTTAGATGCATTTTTTAAGTTTTTGTAAGTCCAGTAATATGCCAAATGAAATTAACCTTCAACTGTATAAATAATCGGTAATTCGAAATAAATATTTTCTATAGAAAATAATAAAAATAAATAATATTCTCTCTACATATACTTTTTAAGAATAGTTATGTAAAGATTTTAAAAAATTCTTGTTCAAAATCACTAATTTCCAAATCGAAAAATTCCAATCCTTTAGATTTATTTTCGAAATTAAAAAAAATTTTTAATTTGTATGCAATCATTAAATATTATTTTAATTAGAAAATTTATATGTTCATCGAAACTACTACAAATGAAGTGAAATCGTTCGGTTAAAAAAAAATATTCCTAATGAAAATAATGAAAATTGTTAATGATAATAACTACATATATAATTTACTAAAAAGGAATTTTATAGTTCATGAGATACTATTTTGTACGGGTAGTTTTAGCAATTATAATAATTATTGTCCTAATCGATTAATTATCGTGTTAATATTTATAACTATAATATTTGAAACTAAAACAGTATTATTTTACGAAAGTAAATATTTACATAATAACTACAGTGAAAGATTTTATCAAAATATTATGTAGTCATAGGTAGTTATGCTAGTTAAATTTTATTTTCAATCAGCATTTTTTTAAATGTTTTTTCGCTAATTAATTAAAAACAGATATTAAAATATTGTAAATTCAAAATCTCCCGCGCCATTGGTATCACTGAATCCGATATGGTGACGCTCAGCTGGACGGCCAAGCGAAGTGTTGGTACCCGCTGCACCACCTTTGACTTCCTCTATTTTGTTCGTGGGCTCTTTCGGTACGTTCCTCGTGCGATTCTCGGCTTTCAAAATCCGTAATTATCACCGCTAATCAGCCGACATCCTCGCGAAAACGATCCCCAGGTCGACGATTCGACCTCCAATGTATCTTCAAATCCGATTATTTTTCAATTTTCCCGACTTTCGTCCGGCGAAAGTCCAGGTCTGTTTTTGCGAGGTTATGTCGGCTGTGCTGTGCGCGGACTATGGAAGCCGATGTCGAGTGTGCCAATAGATTAACCATGTAAACATGGACAAGTGATAATGATATTTATGCAATATGGTGTGATTTTGTTTTTCGCAGGCAATCGTGAGCCATGGGTCGAGTAATTCGTGCTCAGCGTAAGGGAGCTGGATCCGTTTTCCGCTCCCACACCAAGAGGAGGAAGGGAGCACCAAAGCTTCGTTCTCTCGACTACGCCGAGAAGCATGGATACATCAAGGGTGTCGTGAAGGTTCGTTATCAGTTTAATTTTTTATTAACTTTACTTCCTAATCAATGGGGGTATTCTGAACTCCAATTTGTGATTTGTATACCTGTTGTCGTTGATTCACTTGTATTTGTTTTGGCCACTTGAATGTATATTTCATCTCTAATAAAATTTCTTATGTTTGATAAAAAATAGTATATCTAAAGAAATTTTAAATTTACAGTTATATGATAGAATAAAAGTGTTAAAGTAAACTAAGACATGCTATAATCTTTTTGTTACTAATCCATTTTAAATTATAACAATGAAGTCGAAATTTGATGACGTTATATTCCAAATTTAATTACCAATATGGCATTAAATTCTAAACTTTGAATTTAAATCTATTAAAAAATCGTTATATTTTTTTTTTTTTTATGGAAATTGCTACTATTTAATTTAATAGCATTTGTCTACAATTAATAAGAAATATATCACTTTAACACGTTTTAATCATTTTACAGGAAATCATCCACGACCCTGGCAGAGGTGCTCCTCTTGCTGTAGTCCACTTCCGTGACCCGTACAAGTTCAAGACACGCAAGGAACTGTTCATTGCCCCCGAGGGCATGTACACCGGCCAATTCTTGTACTGCGGAAAGAAGGGTAAAGAAAATTTTAATATACTTAAATTTTTTTTTACTAGTTTTAATATTTATAACAGTTTCAGTATATTAGTTGGAAATATTCTATCACAATTTTCATGAAATCTATTTTATTCTTTTAGCTAACCTCCACATTGGCAACGTTATGCCTGTTGGAACAATGCCTGAGGGTACGATCGTCTGTAACCTTGAGGAGAAGACTGGTGACCGAGGCCGATTGGCCAGAGCATCTGGTTTGTACGCCACAGTCATCGCCCACAACCCTGACACAAAGAAGACCAGGGTAAAGCTTCCTTCGGGAGCTAAGAAAGTCATTCCCTCAGCCAACAGAGGTATGGTTGGAATTGTTGCTGGTGGTGGACGTATTGACAAACCCATCCTGAAGGCTGGTCGTGCCTACCACAAATACAAGGTCAAGAGGAACTGCTGGCCAAAGGTAAATAATCATGATTTTGAAGCAACATTTTTATTCTCTTTTAGAATAATTAAAAAAGAAAATTTAAATGATGGTATAAGACATTTGAAAACCGAATTTACATTGAAGGACAACATTTTTCACTGATAATATTAATTTATTAAAATATTTTTAAATAAATTGAATGCTCATTTACTAAAATCGAAATTATTTTCAATTCTAGGTTCGTGGTGTTGCTATGAACCCCGTTGAGCATCCTCACGGTGGTGGTAACCATCAACATATTGGTAAGGCTTCGACTGTCAAGCGAGGCACCAGCGCTGGTCGCAAGATCGGTCTCATTGCCGCCAGGAGAACTGGTAGGATCAGGGGAGGAAAGACCGACGCCAAGAAAGAAGATTAGACTAACCGCTAATTATTTCCTGGTGTTTATTATAATAAAAAATTGGAAAACCCGTAAAAAAATTTAATCTGCTTAATTTATTTAAATACACCAATACTTTTATTGTAGATTTAGTTTATCAATTATTTTTGATATATCAAAAATATATACTTCTATTGTATACGATAGAAGTACAAATAATAATAAAGAATGACTAAAATTGAATAGTAAACGAAAACTCAGATTTAATATTTTTAATAAGCTTACAAAATTCAAGTACATTTAAAAATGTATTTTGCACATTTTATCAAAGAAACTGTAGGAAGTTCTGCATTATCAAAATACATCTTTTTTAAATGGTCAACGAAAATACATAGATAAAATAATACTGCTAAATTTATTTAGGCGGTACTAAAAAACCAAAAGTAATATTTTTATTGAAAGAAAGTTTTAAATAATTAAGTATTTAAACTTTTCGATTAATTAAAAGTTAAAGTTTCATACTTCAAAAATTGCATTATTATTTTTAATAAATATTGTTTTAATAAAACGTTTTTGGTTTTTTGTATTGTCAATAAACATGAAAAATAGTATATTTCGCACCTAGGGAGTAAAAGTAAAGAATGTCCCAAGTCACATGTAAATTCTCACCCGAGCCGAAGGCGTGGGTGACAAGCCAAGTGAGTACTTCCCATCAGTACATATATTAGTTCATAGTTAAGTTTTATAATTTCCCAAAATTGAAATTTTAAATTACATGTATAAGCGTAATTCAAATTTGAATAATAATAGACGAATCAAGTGATACACTGAACATTACATATTTTGTTATCTTATTCTATATATATAATTAAGATGAGAATTAAAACGCGAATGCATCAAACGGAAATGCAGCCCAGTTACATTTTCACTTCCGGTCCACTTCCGCTAATAAACTTGAACGTAAATATAATCAGAAGAATGCATATTTATAAACAAAAACATAATAATAAGTAATCTACTTAATATGTAATAAGTATCTGATTTGAATACGATCTTAAAATTTTATTTCGTGGAGTAATGATTTTTGTCTATAATTAAAATTTACTTTTTATCATTTTAACTATTTTTAAATACAAAATAATTATTATAATTCTTACTCATTTTGTACATATAGCTTCGTATACTCAACCAAAATTTATATTTTTGACCATCATGCAAACACCTATTTATAGCCCCATTTCTCTACAAAACTAAAAAAAATTATTTATTTCCAAACAGCCCAATCCAAAAGTATCTTCCGCGCAATTTCTATATTTTATTCCTCCATTCCGCGCGCGTGTGCGCATGCCGCATTCTAGCCATCCCGAATCCCGATGGCGGCGCGGTGTCGTCCCCTACTTTTTTACCCCTACCCCCACCACGGTGGTGCTGACAGTGGCACTTGGTTGGCACGGCAGTCAGCCTGCGAGGCGGTTGTAGGCAGGAGCGTCGAGAATTGACTCGTACGAGCGCGTGTGCTTGTGCTGCTTTTACCCCGTGAAGCAACGATTAAAAGAACCAAGGTATATATCTATCACACATTATCACATTACTCGTATACTTCTCATTCCCAAAAAACCCTAATAACGGGAGATTTATAAATATTCGCGTGAGGATTAACGGGACTACGAAGGTACATTGACGCGTTCCTATTTGCCTCGGCACGCGCGCTCTTTGTCGTGTGGGCCTCGTAGGGGGAGAGAGAGAGGAAAGGAAACGCGCTGATGAAGCCATCCATCGATCGCGTCTGTCTCGCCATTCTTGAGTACACATATACGTATATTTATATATCGTCGCACGGGAGTGCCACACGGTGTAGGAAAGTTTTTTCGCAGGTACGGTTTTTTTCCGCGCGTCGCATGTACTAGATATAGATACCCACGACGTGGGTGCGAGAGGAGAGAGAGCGAGACAGAGCATCGGTGCAACAGCAGCGGAAGTCGCTAGTCGGCCATCTTGCCCGTCCACCCTCTGTGCACGCGCTTGCTAGCTGGCGGCGTCTGGCACGACCGCCACGGCGGCCATCATACTTTTTCTCTCTTTCTCGTGCGTGTATCGCTTGCGTGCAACGCTGTACATTGTGCAACTCTCTCCGACCCCCGCATATATCACGTACGTTCATAACATCGCTCGGCTTGTTTATTTATATTATCGTATCAATGGTTGTCGTCCGTATTTCGCGTCCTCGTTGTCATAGCGCGTTTTCATCATCCTCTCACTCTTATGCACACTCGAGCAGACAGCTGCGCTTCCCGCATTGTCTGTCGGCCATCTTTTCATCCTACACACGCGCAGAATCCTATACCGTTCCCTTTGATCCTACATCCCGCAATTAGCATATCTCGTTCCTTCCGCAGCATATAGCTTTCCTTTGTGCGGGTGCGGATTCCTTCTGCACCATTCTCGCTCTTTCTCGCTTACTCCAAAGAAGAGACGACGCGACAACGACGCGTGCGCGCGCACTTCGTCGTGCGTGTCTCGTTCGCGGAAGCGTGACCTTTCGACTTGGAATTTTCCCCCCACCCCCCTCTCCTCAATATATACGCTATACCCACGTTCTTTCTCTCCCTCCCACTGCGCGCGCGCAGCCTAGCACAGCTTGGAAAAGCGTCGATCTCATTCCCCCATCTCTCTATATTTGCAGTGTGCATCGAGGAAGCGAGGACGCCAGACGTCTATATTTCCTGAATCGTAAACGCTGTACTATAAACGCTTTGCACTACGTCGACGCACGTCGTTGAACTGTGTGAACTGCGTATTATACACCTCTGTAAGGAACGTTGACTATACGTGTCTATAAGTGCAGAGAGTGTTGTGAAGAAAGATCGATATACCGAAGGAGTTTGAGGAGACATTTTTGTTGTGATTTCGTGAGAAGTTGGTCGACAAAGAAGCGAGAAGAATACCCGTACCGACAAAGCGCCACGACAAATACGCACCGAGGCGGAGTAATATGAGTAATGCAGCCGACCAGAATGGATCAGGTCTAGAGCAGCAGGTAAGAGAATCATTACACACTGTACAGCTTTCTTTTCGCTCTATAACCGGGTACCTATACTGTAACGACGCTCCGGATTCCACATTTCGGAGCATGTCAGCCACCGTAAACAGTAAACCGGAACACGGCTTTCACCCCCTTGACACACCGTGCTGGGGGTAGCTGACACACAGCATTAGCCTACTATTAATAGCTTTACCGAAACTAGCAGCGGCTTGTAACTTCGCGCCTCGTGACATACTTTTACAACGGCACACCTCGCTCTTCGCGCGTCTACGTAAATTTAGGTTACATCGCTCTAATACACGCGCTCTCGCGCCGTATATATATAGTTCTTTTTTCGCGTCAAGTAGCTTGCGCTATACGCACATCACGCGTGTGCAGAGTGTGTGTCTACGTCACGCGCGCCACATTTTCCGCAAGCGAAAGAGAGACATTTCGCTCGTGTGCGCAAGAATGAGTCAACGCGCGTGAATTTCACGGCAATGGCGGCTAGTGTGTGCGCGCGCGAGCGTAGGTACACCGTACACGTATACTGCAACGATACAGCGCTGGTGTTAGCGCTGGCGCGCACTACGCTGGTTTTCCCCCTGTTAACTCGCTCGCTGTGTCTGTGTGTGTAAATTGCGACATGCGAGACGTGGGCCACGTGGGAGCTTGAGCGACAGATAACGCGAGCAGCTGCGGCGGTGGTACATATAACGAAGATCTTTTTTTTACTGGCGATGACGCGCGAGGTGAAAGTCTCTCGGTCGCCTCGGATGTATGTATAGGTGTGCGCGTGCATGTGCCAGATGGACCGTAGCGAGAACGATGACCGAGAGCGCGCCGCTCGCGATTTGTGGCGAGTGGAATTTTTCGCGATTTTTTCGAGTTTATGTAATGGTATCGGACGCGGATAGGAGGGGAAGATAAAGGCTGTCGGGCGCGCGTTATTTCGGTGTCATTGGCTATTATCTATTGTAAATATTCGCCGATGATGCGCCGACGCAGTGCATGTGTAATTGTTGGCTGAATTGATTTACAATTTTTATTTGTTGCTTTACAGTTAGCTGGTCTGGACTTGGGAGACCGCCAGCCAAGCGGTCGCTACGTTCCACCACATCTTCGAAACAAATCGTCAAGTATGTATAATATGAAGAATTTTATTGTTATTTTTGGCAAAAGAAGTGACTAATTTTTAAAGTTTCATTAGTTTAGTTTAGTATGTGTAGTTAGAAGTTTATAATGACAATTTAATTTTTATTTCTTTAGTTTTTATTTTGCTTATCTTATGTGTACACTCATTCAGTATATAAGTTTTCAAATCACCTGCAGTGATGCAATATTGTGAAACGGTATAAACCAATTGCACAAATAAGCATCTCATAATATAATTATTTATTCCTTGAAAACCATGTTTTTCCAAGAGCAAGTTAATGTTTACTCCTTTAAGCATTACGCAGATTAGTATTCAAATGAGAATCAATGTGGGTGGATGATTTACCATTTTGGGTATACCATAAGTTTAGAATTTCAAAGTAGCTAGTGATGTATTATCTGAGCTCATATTATACACACACACATATTACACTAAACACCTAAATATCAATTTGAACTTCTGCAAAAAATAATATCAATATTTAAAATTAAGGCTTGTGCTTCGGACAAAAAAATAATGCCCGAACCCACAATCCGTCTCGAAATTCGACCACTAATCCAGCACCACGCTTTTGTTTTTCTGCTTTGTTCCTTTTCTCCAAACAAATAGACGGGTTCCCTAATGAATACGAAGTCGCAGACTCGTTTTCAGAAGCTCCCCAGGGTGGCGAACGTGCACCACCGTCGCGCTTCCCTGACCGTGGCGGCGATCGACGTGACGATCGTGACCGTGGCCGTGGAGGCGTAGGTGGCGGTAACGGCGGAGGCAGCGCCGGAGGTGGCGGACCCGGGAGTGGCTACTCTCGCGGCCGCAACGACGCTGACTTCGGCAATTTCGGCGGTCGCAGTAGACGTCCGGAGAATGGCCGTGACTTCCGCTTTGAGCGCGACCAAGGAGGCCCGCCGGCGCGCGGCGGTAATGACAGGTGGCAAGAGCCTCAGCGCAATGATCGCTGGGTCGAGCCGCAACGCAACGACCGCATGGGCGGTGGCGGTGGTAGCGCAGGCGGCGCTGGTACCGGAGGCGGCAGTCGATGGAAGGACGAAGAAAGGACTCGCAAGGAGATCGACTGGACTATACCGACTGCGAGGGACGAGAGACTGGAGCTCGAGCTGTTCGGCGAGAGGAGCACCGGAATCAACTTCAGCAAATACGAGGATATACCTGTCGAGGCGTCCGGCGACAATATACCACCACACATATCATCCGTAAGTCGCATATCATTTCATTTGAGAGCGATGTACATGCGAGATTAGATTTATCCCGCTGATAAAGAAGGGTTTGTTTAGACAGCGGGTGTTTTTCCATGTGTCCGATTGAAATTCAAAGATAATTCTTACTTTGCTTTGAACCAAGACCATGGAATATTAAAAAGCATTTCTTTGATTTGGGAAGAAAGTTGATAAATTTGACATTTTTCTCAGTGTACGAATGCGACATTCTTATTACATTTAATTTTAATTCTTATTATCATGGAACATATAGATGAAAAAGTATTACAACGTAATTTCTTTGATTTGCAGTTCGAAGACGTTAAGCTGACAGAGATAATCAAGAACAGCATTGCACTGACCGGCTACGACAAGCCAACTCCCGTGCAGAAGTATGCTATCCCGATCATCATCGCTCGTCGCGACGTGATGGCCTGCGCTCAGACGGGTTCTGGTAAGACAGCTGCCTTCCTCGTACCGATTCTGAATCAGATCTACGAGATGGGAGTGCCGCCGCCGCCGCCAAATGCGGGTGGCAGCCGGCGCAAGCAGTACCCCTTGGGTCTGGTGCTGGCGCCGACCCGTGAGCTCGCCACACAGATCTACGACGAGGCGCGCAAGTTCGCCTACAGATCGCGCATGCGTCCCGCTGTTGTCTACGGTGGTAGCAACGTCTCCGAGCAGATGCGTGAGCTCGAACGCGGCTGCCATTTGCTTGTCGCCACGCCCGGACGTCTCGTGGACATGCTGGGCCGTGGCAGGATCGGTCTGCACAATTGCCGTTACTTGGTACTTGACGAGGCCGATCGTATGTTGGACATGGGTTTCGAGCCCCAGATTCGACGTATCGTTGAGGAGGATAATATGCCGCCGACCGGCGAGAGACAGACGCTTATGTTCTCCGCTACCTTCCCGAAGGAGATTCAGATGCTTGCCAGAGATTTCTTGAGCAATTACATTTTCTTAGCCGTTGGCAGGGTCGGCTCGACCTCCGAGAATATCACGCAGAAGATTGTCTGGGTGGATGAGAGTGAGAAGCGCTCTTACCTTCTTGATTTGCTTGAGGCTAACAACTTCGAGCAGCCGTGTAAGTATTAAGAACCAATTTAGGTCTATCCTGTTTTCATTCTTGATCATCTGTGAGAATTTGTCTAATTATCGTTGAATTTTTCTGACGTTTAAACAGCTGCTGAGTCTTTGACATTGGTGTTCGTCGAAACAAAGAAGGGCGCCGACACGTTGGAAGAGTTTTTGGGCAACTTGAGATTCCCGGTAACCAGTATTCACGGTGACAGGAGCCAATACGAGCGTGAGGATGCTCTGCGCAGTTTCCGTGCTGGACACACACCGATTTTAGTCGCGACCGCTGTTGCCGCTCGTGGTTTGGATATTCCTCACGTCAAGCACGTCATCAACTTCGATCTTCCTGGCGATGTCGAAGAGTACGTACATCGTATTGGTCGTACCGGACGTATGGGTAATCTTGGTAAGTTTTCGTCATTCTCTCTATATATATATATACACACACACACACACACACACACACACACACACACACACACACACACACACACACACACACACACACACACACACACACGACTCTTAACTTTCATTCGTCGATTACCAAATAATCATTGTTGAATTAATCTATTAGGTTTGGCCACGTCGTTCTTCAACCACAAGAACGTGAATTTGGTGCGTGATTTGGTGTCCCTGCTCATCGAGGCAAACCAGGAGCTGCCGTCATGGTTGGAGAATATGTTTACGGATGCCAAACATGGTGGAGCGGGTAGCCGACGACCAACGGGCAAGGGCAGTCGCTTCGCTGGCAGCTTTGGCGCGAGAGATTATCGTCAGTCGGGCGGTGGCGGTGGACCCCCTGGACGTGGTAATGGCTCTTCTAGATTTGGTCATGGAGGTGAATGTTTTTCTCAAAACATTTATGACCATTTACTTTATCTACATTATTTTTTGTTGTCGCAGCTATTTTTAGTTGGTGAGTCTTAAAGGGAAGCCTTATTCTAATGTGATCTTTGTTCTGATTCAGGTTACGGAGGCGGTGGCTACGGAGGCCATTACAACAATTCCAGTAACAATGGCGGTAACACTGGTGGTGACGATTGGTGGTAATCATGAGGCAAATAGATGAATTAATTAAAAAAAAACTCATCGCACCATCATCACCGCGCTACCATTATTACTACTATCTACATGCAAATTGAACTATATGTAAGAAAGTCACGCGAGGCAAACACGTTAACAACATAAAACTACATGACAATTTTTAAACGGACATGCGTGAGCGCAATAGTTAAAATTAAAAGTCGTAAAATGTGAGACACAGATACACTCGTGCAATCACACTTACAAAATTACACGGGCGTTTAAAAACGCGCGAACGAGTAGGCAAACATTACAGACATTTGTAAGTAGTATATCACTGTCAAAACTGTTCGTGTACACAGTAATGTGTGATCACGGCAGTGAGGAAAATCAACGCGGATACAATAGCGCTTTGTATTCTATAAAAAGATAAAAGAGACGATGAAGATGATAACAAAGTACAGATTGAATCGACGAAGCGATTACCCTCGTTTGCAAGAGCGAGGGTCTGACGTTCGTCCGCAAAAGAAGCGTCTCGTTGCGCCGACTAACGCACGTGTTAGTAGAATCATTACTAATTAATCAAATAAAACGTAAATGAGCGTCGCTACTCAATGTTCTGGTATAAGCAGTTGAGAAAAAAAATGAGAAAACGAGTATTACCGTGGCAACTCTAAACTGCGCTTGACTTAGCAAAGTTTTCTTTGATGTGTCAAATACTCGTTTAAAGATAATTATTTGCGACAAGTGTGGCTCGTTGTGACTTTTTTTTCTAAGTAAATTTTTTGCTCGACTTGTCGGGCACTCGTAAGTTTTAAAGAAACAAAAATATGATTCTTTCTTGGATTTATATAATTCAAATCGACGAATGGTACTTTTGTCCTTTGCCGTCCCTAAAAATAAAGAGACAACAGAATAAACAGTAAATATAAATACACAAATAACGCGACGAATAGCGTTGAAATCTTTCAAAATCGAAAATACATAATGATGCACGCGACAAACAGAAATAATAGATCGTTACGAAATCATACGCGCGCCTTCGTAAATGGGGAAAGAAGTGAGCCGAATGTAAATCCTAGACTCGTATAGGGAGAGACAAAAGGAGCAGTTCTGCTTTTTTTGTTCTCCCTGTTCTATAGACTATTATTATAATTTTTCCTCTTCGCGAACAACGAGCGGCCGATATATATATGTATCGAGCTCGACATCTCAGTTCTTTTTAACGCGAGTCGCGAAAGTCGGATCTCGTGCAGGAGAAAAAGAAGATGAAACACAGGTTAAAGGATAACGAAGTCGAAGATGCTATCGACGTTATTGTTGTCTCGTTTCGCGATTTAACTCGAGAATATATATATGTGTGAAATCGTCGTTTGCGACAGGAGGACATGTTTACACACGTACATACGGATAAAAAAATGTATCTCGCATCGAACGTATTTTTTTATTTCGTTCGTTTATTCTAAGGGGGAAGGAGCGCGATTTGATTATAGCGAGCCAAAAAAGTGGTAGATAACTATAAAACTAAGGTTGCAGTTACAGGGAGCAGCTCACATACGGGAAGAGGGTGGGGGTAAAGAGGGGGTAAAATGATAAAAAAAATATAAGAGAGAGAGAACAAAAGAGTAAGAATGTGTGCCCTGCAAGAAATTCCGATGAAAGAGTGACTATGTGTGTGAATGACGCGCGATCGATGAACTTTTTTTTGCGGCTCGTCGCAGGCGAAAAAAGAAACACTAAAGATAACCCCGTGTGAAGCCGTCGAGCATTCGCATTGCAATTTTTGTAACTGTATTTAAAAGAAAACACGGTATAATAACGTGCTCTATACATATTATAAATAACGTTAAAGATAATAATCATAAAGTTAACGTACCGTAAAAGTAATTATGAACAACAAAATAATAAAACAAAAGAAAAAAGACGACTGTGATATTGAAACGATCTTGTGACATTCGATTTAGGCGTTTCGAATCGGTTTTTTGCAAACGAAAGACAGGAGAGAAGAGATAATAAGACGAGCGACCAAGGGTCGAGAGAACGGACCTTCGAGATAAAAGTGAGAGAGAGAAATAAAAAACTGTCGAATCGCTGCCGGGACAGGTATCGAATGTCCCTCTTTATTATTCGAAACACACGGGTACAAAAAAGTTAAAACATACTTTCGAGTCGTTTCTGTATTTAAAAAGAAAATAAATAAACGGAAGTTCGGGAAAAATGTTAACAGAAGTAAAAAATGGAATGCGATAGGAACGGGTTGTAAAGCATAAAAATGATAAATAAGTTTAAACTGCGCTGTGCTGTCCGATATCTCGTCAAGGGAGGGCCGAACGTTTATATATTATATACACAAGGCGACGTTTAAAAAGGGATGGAAACTCCGGGCGAGGGAGAGAGAGAGAAAAAGAGCGAGGGACCGCCAGATACGATAAGAGGGCGACAAAGACGATGATGATGCTTGCAAAGTTATTAAGTATGACGATCTACACGATCTGTAGTTTAATGTAAATATAATGAACACGGTAAAGAAAATTATTTAATTCATTTTTTTTTATTCTTTACGTCGGTCGCGTGTCTTAAGGGATTGATGTCGGTTTTCGCGTTGCCCACACGCATATGTTCGTTGCTGGCAGCGAGAAAGACGAGACGAATCTTCGCTACAACGGTATATATACGTGAAACGCGCGTATGACGTTCGAGCTTTGCCAATAAAGCATTTATTTAAAAAGAAAAGAACAAAATTTAGCTTTAAATTTTGTAGTCAAATATTCGAATCCTAAAGACGAATTCGTTTTTCATTTTAGTATAATAAAGTTTAAAGTAAAAGTAACTTATATTCTCTGTAAGACCGGTAACATTGTGAGTGATATGTGCTAGTCTTCGCAGAGTCGAAAAAATGATGTAAAGAAAAGAATTTTTGCTATCTAGGGTCAGTGCAAGTTATACTCTTTATACACACGTTCTTTGCCAAGTATATACATATACTCGCGCGCCCTGCGCGTACTCGGCCGTGAGTGCGCGCCTCTTAGTACTTCCAATTAACTACGTGCAAGTTTTTTCGTCGAGTGACAAACTCAGTGAAAGATTAAGAAAATAAAAGAAGTTATAAAGAAACTATATAAAACATAAAAGACTGATCCCTCTCTCTGTCTTTCTCTCTCGCGTTCTCGAAACACGAGCAAATCGCGTCGACGAATTCTCTATATGATCACGCGCACTCTTACACACTCACATGCATACATACGTACATGCAAACATAAAACACATGAGTACAAAAAAATCGCTAATCGCGCGTGTAGAGAGAAATAAGAAGAGAAACGAACATTCAGGACGATTATTAGAGAAAATGTTGAGCGCAGGTCGCGGCGCGTTCGTGGACCAAGTTGATGGTGTGCGATTGAATAATTGTTGATATCCTCGTCGACGAGGAGCGATGACGATGATTATTCTTCTTTTGCTTTTCGCCGAGCTTAATTATTCCTTTTGCGCGTGCGCGCAGAGACACACGGAGTAAAGGATATCTTCACGTGTGTTATAATATATGGGGCGCGCATTATCGAAGTTTTACGTGAGACGCGTATATTTACATTGTCTTTCAAAATTTCTTGGAGCGTCGTTGATATTTCCTTTTTTATACACGTTACTAGTAACTATGTATAGTAAATTTCTCAAATTGCGTCGTTGCGCACGCATGCATATGCTCCTATTTTACCGCAAGTATTATATATTGTACCGTTTTACTCGTCGTAATTGTAAAAACACTTTATTTCTACATTCGTAATAATTGCCGTACATTTGTAAATTTAGCAAATATAATTTCAATCTGGACTCCAAGAAATTTAGAGAAGTCATTAATCTTCGGACTCTCTTTTTGCAAGCGTTCCCCACGTGAACGTTGAGCATTTGCTTTTTGTGCTACACCTAAATTATCCTATTATTTTTTAATTTATTTCTTTTTTTTTTAATCTTTTTATGATTAATTAACTGATTGTTCTCATATCCAGGAACGTCAGCGTCTCGACTGGTATTATAAATCAGATATAAACACTTGTATCAATTCAATTTTGTTACTTTTAAGAGACAACAATTATTGTTTATCTGTATCATATTTTTTGTAAAACCATTGATTGGCTATAAAAACTGCATTAATAAATTTCAAATACTGGAAACAAATTGAATAAATTATTGTGAGTTTAAATTTCAGAAAAACCACCACCATTTCTGTATACTTTACTACTAAGCGAAAATAAAAATATGACGCAAATCTATGAAGGGTTTCTGTTAGAAAGTAACAAAACGTGCCGATATCTCGCTGAAGAGATACAGATTTGTCCTGACGCCGGCGTTCTTTTCTTTGTTTTTTTTTATCATGAAATTCCAGAGGATCATATTCCAGTGAGAGAACGGGAAAGAAAGAGAGAGGATGTTATAGTTACGTAATTAGTTGCAAATTCCGCGACGACGGGGAGAATAAAAGACACGCGAATTAAGACACCGAGCGAGTAAGAGCACGAAACTATTCCGTCTCTCTCCTCGGCTCCCCGCGCGTACTGTCTCTATTATAATAAATAATTTTCTTTTTTTTTTTTTTTTCATCAATATCGTTCCACAGCCGAACCCCTTTTTTGTCTCGGCTGGCGGAACTCGTGTCGTTTAATCTAAATAAAATTACGAGTCGGAAGTAAACTTCGCATGACGACTGCGATAACGAGACGCCGCCACGTGTACATATTGTAGGACCATCCTTCTGTTTTCCCGAGTCAATAGTCGAATTTATTGGAAAAAAAAGAAGTGTTTAAAGAAAAAGTATATGAGAGACGGGTAAGAGTAGGGAGAGAGAAGAGTGGAGTGTGTGCGAACGGGGAAAGAGTCGCAAAGGATCATCGCGTTTTTTTCTATATCCTTGTATAGGGATTCGCGCGCAGTATTTTTTATATAGTCGATGACAGAGAACGAGAGTCTCAAGTAACGAATGCACACACACGAACACACACACACACACGAACACACGAACACACGAACGCACGAACAGACGAACACACATACACACACACGAACACGAACACACATACACACGAACACGGAACACGTAAAGAAAAGATGGTCGGAAAAAGGCGCGACTCGGTGCCTTTTTTCCTCCCCCCACGCGGGTTATTAGGAAAAAATCGAGAGGGGGATGATTCTCCCCCTCTCGGCGAAAGAAAAATAAAATTTTTAGAGCGTTTAAATCAATTGATAATTGTTTTTCCTCCGTTTATTATTAATTTTTTTTATCTATAACGATGAAGTGTATAACGCAAAAAAGTACACGTCTGTTTCCCTAGCGTTCGTTGTCCTTGTTTTCTCCCCCTCGTATATAGGATATTATTATTATTATTATACTATTACACGTATATATATGTATAACATTTATTACGCACGCGTCTCTCGTTATTTTGTTCCAGTGACGCGCACGTGTGTTGTGCACACGCGCGCATAATTGCATTGAGGCGCGATCGCGCTACTCTTATAATATTAATTAATTAAAGAAAATATAATCTTTTTTTTCTTTCGTTTGCGCGTTTAGTCCTCCGAGAGAGTGTTAAATCGGACACGAGCAGTTATCTCACGTTGTAATATTGCGATAACGAAAAAATGTCGACGGTCTCATATTGCAAAGAAAGATAGGGGAGAGTGTAGGCACGGTACGCGCGTCTGTCGCGGACGCGCGCACGCGAAATAATACAACATTTAAAAGATGAGTAAAAATTTACATTAAAAAAGTGGCTTTTGAAGTGAAAACAAATAAATAAAAGTAAAATGAGTATTGCCGGAAAAATACGCGAGTAGTGAAAAAAAAGATGGATAAATAAAGTTAAATATATCAGGCGGGCCGAAAATTTACGTGATGGGCAGCCTTCTTCACGCTTAAGTATATATTTAGGAGGCCGATAAGGTCATGGTGAAGACGGTGATGAGGATGATGATGATAACGTATACTTTTGCGGTGTTAGGAGGCGTGTAATAAAAAATACAAGACGATTTAGAGAGAATTTGAATGAAAAAAGTGCGGTGCGCGATGTGATGTCACGGTCGTGGGAGATTGTCGAGAGCAGATGGGAAATAGCAAAAATTTCACAAAAAACGACAATTTTGTGAAGTTTTTGGGCTCTTTTATTAGATTTTGCCAGTCTCCTGTAACTGCGGCGATCATGATTCGATGATAAAACACGTGTGTGAGTGAAAGATGATGATGAGTGTATACGTGCGACTTTGTGAGAAAAAAAAAAAAAAAAAAAAAAAAAAAAAAAAAAAAAAAAAAAAAAAAAAAAAAACGAGATGGGAGAAAAAGTGTTGACTGTGACTGCAATCATTATAAACTGAAGGATACACAGGGGAATGATGAAGATGTCGTGGGTGAAAGAGTCATTTTCACGCGACCACGCATGTTGTTGCGGTATCATGAGAGCTTGAAATCATGTATTATCAACCAGTGCACGGGCACCTACAAATGCCTCGTTGCTCTACTCGGTATACCTGTTGATACATGCATGATTTTGTGAAGTTTTTTTTTCTGTTGCAAAGCTATAATCTGTACGTGTCGTCGATGAACGTATAAATTCAGATACGATCAGTTACACAGTACGTGACTGTATACGAATGGATAGGTTTATCGGCGCGCGTGATCGCGCGAAAATCGCTCTCTCACGGAGCCGGCGGGAGAAAATTCAGAGTATCATTTTTGCATGACAAACAAATGCGGCGTGCGAGAAAAGAAAACAGGATTGGGTAGATAGAGAGAGAGAGATAGAGAGCATTGAGATATTGTATTGTTGTGAAAATTGGCTCGCGTCGAAGTAAATAACGGCTGCTGTGTGTTAAAAGAATGGTAAACTTGAACTCGTGAAATCTGTTTGGAAAATAATTCTTTATCAGGAGCAGCTGTTAGGTACGTCGGTCAGTTTGGTGAGTCTTTGTATTGGCGACTTTTTGTTCACGCGTTTTTGCCACGAAATTGGATGAAAAGAGAGAGAGAAGGGGAAGGAGTATGTTAGCTGATGAGAGAGTGAGTGGCGTGCAAAAGCTATATGCAGAGCGAACGAGAGAGAGAGAGAGAGAGAGAGAGAGAGAGAGAGAGAGAGGGAGGGAGAGCAGATGATTACAAAAAAAAATGATAGAAGTCGTGTTGACGCGAGAATGATGAAAAAGCAAATGAAGTTTATTTATTTATGTAATCCAAGACACACATGAACGCGAAAAATCTGTGGGGTCTCTCTTAGCTTTTATTTTTTACCGC